>JANJGN010004437.1:20000-25000 GCA_026770705.1 Isurus oxyrinchus | reverse complement strand
AGCTCTTGAAGGGGGTGGGAATTGGAATCCTTTCGGTGATGAAGGAAGGCAGCAAATTAAAGTGTACCTGGTTAATGATTTACCCTGCAAGCTGAATTGGTTAATGATTTCCCCTTTGCTCAGGTGAGACTGGTTAATGATTTCCCCCGTCACTTTTCCGCGCGGTTTGGCTCTAATGAGTGGAGGCGGGCTTAATGTACGCCTAAGGGGGGCAATCTGGGGAGCGTGGCCGTGCCAGAGCAGCTCTTGGGCGGGGTGGGAATGTGGATTTGGGTCGGTGATGATGGAAGGGCGGGAGTTAACGGGGTTGAATGGCTGGCAAGGGGGTTTCGGGTGCGGTGAGCTGGAAGGGATTGTCAGCTTGTAAGGCATAGGCTTAGCGAGGGCGTGGGAGGTCCGAGCAGCAAGCGGGTGGATGTGGCGGTGTTGGCCGGGCAGAGCGTCGCCATTGCCGGATGGGCAGAGTGGATTGGGGTCGGTGTTGGGTGGAGAGGCTGTTTTGTTAGGGAAGGCTGGGGGCTGGAAGAGGGTTGATGTTGGTGGCGTTGCAAGAGTGTGCCGGCGCGGGAATGGTGGCGAAGGCGGCGAATTGGTAGCCGGGATTGTGAGTGTTGGTGTTGGGGTCGGGGATGGGGTTTGGGTAAGTTTCAGGGGTTTAGGGGTTAGGGTACGGGTTAGGGTTAGGGGTTAGGCTTCGGGTTGCGGCAAATGGTTAACTGGTTACTAGGCAGGGTAGCCGACCGTTAATCCGGCTCTCCGGCCCGCTTATAAGGGTGCACTAAGATGCAGAGCACACCAGCTGGTCCACGTGCGATGTAAAAAGCGGGCAACCAGTTAGCAGACACGGCAGCCGGCAGGTAATTTAAGCCGCCCGCCCGCCCGCCCGGTAGTACGGCTGCATGTAGCTGCAGAGCAGCCAAGCGGCTGCTGAGAGTAAGTACTGAAGGGGAAATGGTTAACCGGTTAGCAGGCAGGGCAGCCGGCCGGTAATCGGAGCCGTCCACGCGGTACTACGGCTGCCGTTAGCTGCAGAACAGCCCAGCCGCTGCTGAGAGTGGGTAATGAAGGGGAAATGGTGAACCAGACAACAGGCAGCGCAGCCGACCGTTAATTACAGCCTCCCGCCGGGTAATACGGGTGCAGTAAACTGCAGAAGACGCCAGCAGGTCCAGGGAATGTGTCCAGGACGTGGAAATGGTTAACCGGTCAGCAGGAAGGTCAGCCGGCCGGTAGTACGGGTGCAGTCAGCAGCCGGCATCCCGAGCAGCTGAAAAGTCCTAAGCGCGGAATGGGGAAATCATTAACCTGTCAGCAAGCCGGAAGGGGAAAGGGTGAAACGGCTTAAAATATCGAGGCGGCAAGGAAAAAATGGCAACCGGGGGCGGGGCGGATTCACAGTCACCACGTGAGAGGGTCGGTGCCTGGAGGCCGGGCAGGCGGTTGGCCGAAGGCCCGATACTCCGGGTGCTGTCAGCATTTCGCTTGCCGAGCTGCTCAAAAGTCGAGGTGCAGAACGGCGAAATCATTAACCGGCAAGCGGATGCATGGCAGCGGGCAGGGAAGGGTCAAAACGGCCTGAAATACCGGAGCGGCGGGCCAAGATGGCTGCCGGGGGGCGTATTCAGCGGTCGCACGTGACGGGGCGGTGCCTGGAGGCCGAGCCGCGCAAGCGCGATTTAAAGCGAGCAAAGTCCGAGCAGGAGCGATATCGTTGGCCATTCAGCCGGTTCGAGCCTGGTGGCCGAGGCGGGGAGGGTGGAACCGGGGAAAGGCTGGGTGTTCGGTGTCCGCCCGGGTGGTCCGGAGTTTTATTCGGGTTAGGGTTAGCGGTTAGGCTTAGGGCTGGGGTTAGGGTTGGGGCGTTAGGGTTAGGGGAAGTGTCAGGGGTAGGGGTAGGGTTAGAGTTAGGGGCTTGGCTTGGTGTTCGTGTCGGGGAAGGGGACAAGGCTAGTTTATTGTTGGCTCGGGGTTCGGGTCAGGGTTAGCGGTTAGGCTTAGGGCTGGGGTTAGGTTTGCGGCAAATGGTTTACCGGTTAGCAGGCAGGGTAGCCGGCCATTATTCAGGGCTTTCGGCATGGTAGTAAAGGTGCGCTGAGCTGCAGAACACAGCCGCTGGTCCACGGGATATGTACAGCACAGGGGAACCTGTGAACCAGTTAGCAGACAAGGCAGCCGACCGGTAATTATAGCCTCCCGCCGGGTAATAGAGGCGCAGTCAGCTGCAGAACACACCAGCAGGTCCAAGGACTAAGTACAGAATGAGGACACGGGCAGCCGGTCAGCAGGCAGGGCTGCCGGCCGGTAATTACAGCCTCCCGCCCGGTCATAGGGGTGCAGTTAGCTGCAGAACACACCAGCAGGTCCAAGGACTAAGTACAGAATGAGGACACGGGCAGCCGGTCAGCAGGCAGGGATGCCGGCCTGCCATAGGGGTGCAGTTAGCTGCAGAACACACCAGCAGGTCCAAGGACTAAGGACAGAATGGGGACACGGGCAGCCGGTTAGCAGGCTGGGCTGCCGGCCGGTATTTACAGCCTCCCGCCCGGTCATAGGGGTGCAGTTAGCTGCAGAACACACCAGCAGGTCCACGGACTAAGTACCGAATGGGGACACGGGCAGCCGGTTAGCAGGCAAGGCTGCCGGCCGGTAATTATAGCCTCCCGCCCGGTCATAGGTGTGCAGTTAACTGCGGAACACACCAGCAGGTCCAGGGACTCAGTACCAAACGGGGAATCGGTTAAGCGGTTACCTGGCAGGGCAGCCGACCAGTAATCATAGCCTCCCGCCCGGTCGTAGGGGTGCAGTTAGCTGCAGAACACACCAGCAGGTCCAGGGAATGTGTGCAGGACGGGGAAATGCTTAACGGGTTAGCAGGCCGGGCAGCCGGCCGGTAGTTGGAGCCGCCCGCCCGGTCGTACGGGAGCCGTCATCAGCCGGCATCCCGAGCAGCTGAAAAGTCTAAGCGCAGAATGGGGACATGGTGAACCAGTCAGCCAGCGGGCAGGGAAGGGTCGAAACGGCCTAAAATACCGGGCCGGCGGGCCAAGATGGCTGCCGGGGGGCGTATTCAGGGCCCCCACGTGAGGGGCCGGGGCTGGGGGCCGAGCCGGGCAAGCGCGGTTGAGAAACAGCCGAGTCCGAGCAGGGGGAAATCATTAACCGGTGATCGGGTTCGACCCCCCCCGGTGGCCGAGGCGGGGAGGGTCGACCCGGGGAAAGGTTGGGTGTTCGGTGTCCCTCAGGGCGGTCCCGAGCGCGTCCTAAAATAATCCGGGCTCCTGGGCCCTTTTTTGAAAAAGAACCGGTCGGGGAGCGGGTGCAATCCGGAAGGCCTGGCGGGGCTTCGGTGCCTCTTCCTCGGTATGACTACCGGAGGGTCGTCGGCCTGAATGACGGTTGCATTTGCTGGCTGTGGAGGTTGGCGGGCTATCTGCAGAATAGGAGGAGGTGGCAAATCGAGAATGGGTCGACTTCGCCAAGTGCCTTCTCGAGCCTCCAGGTCTGCAGGGACCGACCCAGGCTGCCGCCAAACCGACCGGGAGGCCCCGCCGTCGGCCATTTTTGGTCATTTTCGGCATTTTTCGCCTCTTTCGGCCGGTCAAGAAAAGCGGCGGCCTGACACCCGGGCGTGCACGGGGAAGGCTCCCCCTCGCCGGGAGGACCGGAGTTTGCCCCGGAAACCTCCG
Organism: Isurus oxyrinchus; assembly: GCA_026770705.1. Lineage (NCBI taxonomy): Eukaryota > Metazoa > Chordata > Chondrichthyes > Lamniformes > Lamnidae > Isurus > Isurus oxyrinchus. The sequence continues at coordinate 21,314 of JANJGN010004437.1, read as the reverse complement.
GAAGCCGGCCGGGAAGGCGGCTTCGGCCCGATGCACCTCCGGCTGCGTCCGAAGGCCGGGGGAAGTGGCCCCTGGGCCCGTGTGAGGGAAATCCGTGCCAAGACGGAAGTCCAGGAGGTCGGATCCGAAGCTTCTGCCGGGCCCCCGGTGGAGGCATTCCCGCTAGGCGGGGCGAATCGGCCCGGCCACGGGGCGGGTTGCAATTGTTGGAGGGGGGCTGCCGGAGCTAGATAATGATTTCCCCTCGGTTCTCCCGATGGGGAAACGGCGAAAGGAGGTGTCGCGGGCTTTCGAGGCCTCCTCGGCGGCTGGACTACCGACCGACATCTCGGCTGCATTTGCTGGCTGGGGGGGGTTGGCGGGGTATCTGCAGAATGGTAGGAGGTGGCAAGTCGAGAATCGGTCGACAGCTCCGAGTGCCGTCTCGAGCCTCCAGGTCCGCAGGGACCGATCCAGGCTGCCGCCTAACCGACCAGGAGGCCCCGCCGTCGGCCATTTTTGTCCATTTTCGGCATTTTTTACCGTCTTTCGGTCGGTCACGGAAAGCGGCGACCGGAAGCCCGGGCGTGCCCGGGGACGGCTCCCACTGGCCCCGGGGACCGGATTTGCCCCGGTCGGAGCCCCGGAAACGCACCCGAAGCCGGCCGGAGAAGGCGGCTAAGGGCAATGCACCTCGGATTGAATTTGCGCACCGGGGAAAGTGGCCTCGGGGCCCGCGAGGTGTGACGGTGTGCCTTCGGTAAGCTTCTGGAGAAATGGGTAACCAATGCACCTCGGACTGAATGTGCAGGACGTGCAACGGGGCCTCCGGGTCCGCGAGATATCGCAGGTTGGCCTCGGTAAGCCTCTGGAGAAATGGCTAACCAATGGGACAGTGGCCCTGAGAAATCATTAACCATTTGGACTTCGTCTCTGGCAGCGAGGCAAGTGTGGTGCAGAAATCATTAACCATTTGGACTTAGTCTCTGGCAGCGAGGCAAGTGTGGCGGAGAAATCATTAACCGTTTGGACTTAGTCTCTGGCAGAGAGGCAAGTGTGGTGCAGAAATCATTAACCATTTGGACTTAGTCTCTGGCAGCGAGGCAAGTGTGGTGCAGAAATCATTAACCATTTGGACTTAGTCTCTGGCAGCGAGGCAAGTGTGGCGGAGAAATCATTAACCGTTTGGACTTAGTCTCTGGCAGAGAGGCAAGTGTGGTGCAGAAATCATTAACCATTTGGACTTCGTCTCTGGCACAGAGGCAAGTGCAGTGGAGAAATCAGTAACCATTTGGACTTAGTCTCTGGCAGCGAGGCAAGTGTGGTGCAGAAATC
>JANJGN010004437.1:0-7500 GCA_026770705.1 Isurus oxyrinchus | reverse complement strand
GTAAAAAGCGGGCAACCAGTTAGCAGACACGGCAGCCGGCAGGTAATTTAAGCCGCCCGCCCGCCCGCCCGGTAGTACGGCTGCATGTAGCTGCAGAGCAGCCAAGCGGCTGCTGAGAGTAAGTACTGAAGGGGAAATGGTTAACCGGTTAGCAGGCAGGGCAGCCGGCCGGTAATCGGAGCCGTCCACGCGGGTACTACGGCTGCCGTTAGCTGCAGAACAGCCCAGCCGCTGCTGAGAGTGGGTAATGAAGGGGAAATGGTGAACCAGACAACAGGCAGCGCAGCCGACCGTTAATTACAGCCTCCCGCCGGGTAATACGGGTGCAGTAAACTGCAGAAGACGCCAGCAGGTCCAGGGAATGTGTCCAGGACGTGGAAATGGTTAACCGGTCAGCAGGAAGGTCAGCCGGCCGGTAGTACGGGTGCAGTCAGCAGCCGGCATCCCGAGCAGCTGAAAAGTCCTAAGCGCGGAATGGGGAAATCATTAACCTGTCAGCAAGCCGGAAGGGGAAAGGGTGAAACGGCTTAAAATATCGAGGCGGCAAGGAAAAAATGGCAACCGGGGGCGGGGCGGATTCACAGTCACCACGTGAGAGGGTCGGTGCCTGGAGGCCGGGCAGGCGGTTGGCCGAAGGCCCGATACTCCGGGTGCTGTCAGCATTTCGCTTGCCGAGCTGCTCAAAAGTCGAGGTGCAGAACGGCGAAATCATTAACCGGCAAGCGGATGCATGGCAGCGGGCAGGGAAGGGTCAAAACGGCCTGAAATACCGGAGCGGCGGGCCAAGATGGCTGCCGGGGGGCGTATTCAGCGGTCGCACGTGACGGGGCGGTGCCTGGAGGCCGAGCCGCGCAAGCGCGATTTAAAGCGAGCAAAGTCCGAGCAGGAGCGATATCGTTGGCCATTCAGCCGGTTCGAGCCTGGTGGCCGAGGCGGGGAGGGTGGAACCGGGGAAAGGCTGGGTGTTCGGTGTCCGCCCGGGTGGTCCGGAGTTTTATTCGGGTTAGGGTTAGCGGTTAGGCTTAGGGCTGGGGTTAGGGTTGGGGCGTTAGGGTTAGGGGAAGTGTCAGGGGTAGGGGTAGGGTTAGAGTTAGGGGCTTGGCTTGGTGTTCGTGTCGGGGAAGGGGACAAGGCTAGTTTATTGTTGGCTCGGGGTTCGGGTCAGGGTTAGCGGTTAGGCTTAGGGCTGGGGTTAGGTTTGCGGCAAATGGTTTACCGGTTAGCAGGCAGGGTAGCCGCCATTATTCAGGGCTTTCGGCATGGTAGTAAAGGTGCGCTGAGCTGCAGAACACAGCCGCTGGTCCACGGGATATGTACAGCACAGGGGAACCTGTGAACCAGTTAGCAGACAAGGCAGCCGACCGGTAATTATAGCCTCCCGCCGGGTAATAGAGGCGCAGTCAGCTGCAGAACACACCAGCAGGTCCAAGGACTAAGTACAGAATGAGGACACGGGCAGCCGGTCAGCAGGCAGGGCTGCCGGCCGGTAATTACAGCCTCCCGCCCGGTCATAGGGGTGCAGTTAGCTGCAGAACACACCAGCAGGTCCAAGGACTAAGTACAGAATGAGGACACGGGCAGCCGGGTCAGCAGGCAGGGATGCCGGCCTGCCATAGGGGTGCAGTTAGCTGCAGAACACACCAGCAGGTCCAAGGACTAAGGACAGAATGGGGACACGGCAGCCGGTTAGCAGGCTGGGCTGCCGGCCGGTATTTACAGCCTCCCGCCCGGTCATAGGGGTGCAGTTAGCTGCAGAACACACCAGCAGGTCCACGGACTAAGTACCGAATGGGGACACGGGCAGCCGGTTAGCAGGCAAGGCTGCCGGCCGGTAATTATAGCCTCCCGCCCGGTCATAGGTGTGCAGTTAACTGCGGAACACACCAGCAGGTCCAGGGACTCAGTACCAAACGGGGAATCGGTTAAGCGGTTACCTGGCAGGGCAGCCGACCAGTAATCATAGCCTCCCGCCCGGTCGTAGGGGTGCAGTTAGCTGCAGAACACACCAGCAGGTCCAGGGAATGTGTGCAGGACGGGGAAATGCTTAACGGGTTAGCAGGCCGGGCAGCCGGCCGGTAGTTGGAGCCGCCCGCCCGGTCGTACGGGAGCCGTCATCAGCCGGCATCCCGAGCAGCTGAAAAGTCTAAGCGCAGAATGGGGACATGGTGAACCAGTCAGCCAGCGGGCAGGGAAGGGTCGAAACGGCCTAAAATACCGGGCCGGCGGGCCAAGATGGCTGCCGGGGGGCGTATTCAGGGCCCCCACGTGAGGGGCCGGGGCTGGGGGCCGAGCCGGGCAAGCGCGGTTGAGAAACAGCCGAGTCCGAGCAGGGGGAAATCATTAACCGGTGATCGGGTTCGACCCCCCCCGGTGGCCGAGGCGGGGAGGGTCGACCCGGGGGAAAGGTTGGGTGTTCGGTGTCCCTCAGGGCGGTCCCGAGCGCGTCCTAAAATAATCCGGGCTCCTGGGCCCTTTTTTGAAAAAGAACCGGTCGGGGAGCGGGTGCAATCCGGAAGGCCTGGCGGGGCTTCGGTGCCTCTTCCTCGGTATGACTACCGGAGGGTCGTCGGCCTGAATGACGGTTGCATTTGCTGGCTGTGGAGGTTGGCGGGCTATCTGCAGAATAGGAGGAGGTGGCAAATCGAGAATGGGTCGACTTCGCCAAGTGCCTTCTCGAGCCTCCAGGTCTGCAGGGACCGACCCAGGCTGCCGCCAAACCGACCGGGAGGCCCCGCCGTCGGCCATTTTTGGTCATTTTCGGCATTTTTCGCCTCTTTCGGCCGGTCAAGAAAAGCGGCGGCCTGACACCCGGGCGTGCACGGGGAAGGCTCCCCCTCGCCGGGAGGACCGGAGTTTGCCCCGGAAACCTCCGGAAGCCGGCCGGGAAGGCGGCTTCGGCCCGATGCACCTCCGGCTGCGTCCGAAGGCCGGGGGAAGTGGCCCCTGGGCCCGTGTGAGGGAAATCCGTGCCAAGACGGAAGTCCAGGAGGTCGGATCCGAAGCTTCTGCCGGGCCCCCGGTGGAGGCATTCCCGCTAGGCGGGGCGAATCGGCCCGGCCACGGGGCGGGTTGCAATTGTTGGAGGGGGGCTGCCGGAGCTAGATAATGATTTCCCCTCGGTATTTCCCCTCGGTTCTCCCGATGGGGAAACGGCGAAAGGAGGTGTCGCGGGCTTTCGAGGCCTCCTCGGCGGCTGGACTACCGACCGACATCTCGGCTGGCATTTGCTGGCTGGGGGGGTTGGCGGGGGTATCTGCAGAATGGGTAGGAGGTGGCAAGTCGAGAATCGGTCGACAGCTCCGAGTGCCGTCTCGAGCCTCCAGGTCCGCAGGGACCGATCCAGGCTGCCGCCTAACCGACCAGGAGGCCCCGCCGTCGGCCATTTTTGTCCATTTTCGGCATTTTTTACCGTCTTTCGGTCGGTCACGGAAAGCGGCGACCGGAAGCCCGGGCGTGCCCGGGGACGGCTCCCACTGGCCCCGGGGACCGGATTTGCCCCGGTCGGAGCCCCGGAAACGCACCCGAAGCCGGCCGGAGAAGGCGGCTAAGGGCAATGCACCTCGGATTGAATTTGCGCACCGGGGAAAGTGGCCTCGGGGCCCGCGAGGTGTGACGGTGTGCCTTCGGTAAGCTTCTGGAGAAATGGGTAACCAATGCACCTCGGACTGAATGTGCAGGACGTGCAACGGGGCCTCCGGGTCCGCGAGATATCGCAGGTTGGCCTCGGTAAGCCTCTGGAGAAATGGCTAACCAATGGGACAGTGGCCCTGAGAAATCATTAACCATTTGGACTTCGTCTCTGGCAGCGAGGCAAGTGTGGTGCAGAAATCATTAACCATTTGGACTTAGTCTCTGGCAGCGAGGCAAGTGTGGCGGAGAAATCATTAACCGTTTGGACTTAGTCTCTGGCAGAGAGGCAAGTGTGGTGCAGAAATCATTAACCATTTGGGACTTAGTCTCTGGCAGCGAGGCAAGTGTGGTGCAGAAATCATTAACCATTTGGACTTAGTCTCTGGCAGCGAGGCAAGTGTGGCGGAGAAATCATTAACCGTTTGGACTTAGTCTCTGGCAGAGAGGCAAGTGTGGTGCAGAAATCATTAACCATTTGGACTTCGTCTCTGGCACAGAGGCAAGTGCAGTGGAGAAATCAGTAACCATTTGGACTTAGTCTCTGGCAGCGAGGCAAGTGTGGTGCAGAAATCATTAACCATTTGGACTTCGTCTCTGGCACAGAGGCAAGTGCAGTGGAGAAATCATTAACCATTTGGACTTCGTCTCTGGCAGAGAGGCAAGTGTGGTGCAGAAATCATTAACCATTTGGACTTCGTCTCTGGCACAGAGGCAAGTGCAGTGGAGAAATCAGTAACCATTTGGACTTAGTCGCTGGCAGCGAGGCAAGTGTGGCGGAGAAATCATTAACCGTTTGGACTTCGTCTCTGGCAGAGAGGCAAGTGTGGTGCAGAAATCATTAACCATTTGGACTTCGTCTCTGGCACAGAGGCAAGTGCAGTGGAGAAATCAGTAACCATTTGGACTTAGTCTCTGGCAGCGAGGCAAGTGTGGCGGAGAAATCATTAACCGTTTGGACTTCGTCTCTGGCAGAGAGGCAAGTGTGGCGGAGAAAATCATTAACCGTTTGGACTTAGTCTCTGGCAGCGAGGCAAGTGTGGCGGAGAAATCATTAACCATTTGGACTTAGTCTGTGGCAGAGGCAAGTTTGGAAGAGAAATCAGTAACTAATAAATAAAATGCACCCCAGATTGCATTCGCCGGCCGTGGAAAGTGTCTCCTGGGCCCGGGAGAACAAAATCCGTGCTCAGACGGAAGCGTATGGCGTCGAATCCGAGGCTCTTGCCCGGCTCGCAGTGGGGGTATTCCCCCTGAGAGTAGCGAATCGGCCCGACGGCTGGGTCGGTTGCAATTTTTGGCATGGTACTCGTCCAGCTCATTAATGATTTCCCTTCGGTTCTCCCGAAGAGGAAACGGCAAAATGGCGCTTTGCGGGCTTTTGAGGCCTCCTGGACGGTAGGGCTACCGCCCCACCTCTCGGGTGCAATTGTTGGCCGGGGGGATTGGCGGGGTACCCGGAGAATTTCGGGGACACGATTTTCAGAACATTTTAAGGCAACGGTCACACTTTAAAAATGCCTAAAAAAGTGCGACTTTGAGGAAGGTCAACTATTTCAAATAGAACACCTTCCAATGACCTCTCGGAAGTCCAAAATGACGATGTAAGTGCAATTTATGCGGGCTTTCCGAGCTATGTTGTCGGTCTGAAAAATCGTCCGGGGCCCAGGCCGGTGGTAACCCTGGTTTCAATAATTTTGTGGCGACATGAACAGATGTATATATGTATATATATCCTAAACAGAAATATTCTCTTAAGTGTCACCTGGCGGTGTCCTTCATGATGAATAAAACACAAAGTCTGTTCATTAGTCCCCTTGGGTTGCCAAAGTGCGTGCCCAGAACCCTGTTGAACGCAGGCGACGCACGCCGGCTGCAGGCTTCCTTCCGTGCGAGCGCCAACCTGTTGCTTCCTTTGAACAAAAATAATCTGAAAGTTTCACCTGGTGGCTGGTGTGACTTAATGATGTAAAAAAGACAAAGTGTCACCCGGCGGTGCACTTTGAAAAGAACAGCAATTCTGTTCACAGGCATACATGGCAGGGTGCCTGAGACCCCATGGGTCGCACGCAGTGTTTGACAAGGCCCGAGTGAACACAGAGTGCGTGCAGAAACATGGAAAAAAGTGTTAGTTGCAAAGGCGACGCGCGCCTGGCCGGCTGCTTCCTTCCGTGCGATCGCCAAAAGGTCGGGTTCCGTTTTCTTTGTTTGCGAAAGATCTGGTGTTTGTTGTCCGACGCGGGAGGGCCCTCGGCGGGCCAGCGTCTGCTGGTGTTCAGGCTGAGCGGTTGTCCCTCCCTCTTCTGTGCCCTCCGGGGGTCGCAGACGGACATGAGCATGTTCGAGTGGTGGCTGGCGCACCTCTCGAAGCGAGACGACGCCGTGTGAGCCCGAGGCGCCGATCATGTCAACCGGAGTGGCACGATTTTACAGTGGAGGAGCGGGTGTCGGTCGCCAGGTCCGCCGCCTCGACCCTGAGAGTCTCATCCAGCAAGCTCTCTGGGCGCCAGAACCCGCTCCTTCGACTGAACGCACCATTTCTCGGGCATAAAATAAGACGAAGGTGCACGCGGCAACCCCAGAGTGCTCCCGTGCGTGTGTGTCCTTCGCACTGACGGTTCCGATAGAATATAGCTGAACCCGGCACTGGCCCTCCCTGTCAGGGGGGGAGGCTGGCTCGCCCGTCCGCTCTGTCTGGAGACACAGTCCCGGCCGGCGTGGTCACCGAGTCCCGAATGCGGCCGGCACTGCCACCTCCCGATATATATATATGAAAAGGAGGTTTGGGTCCAGTTGTCCGTGTCGTCAAGAGGTTCCCGGCTTTGGCCCCCTGCCATTGCCGCGGGCTCCCTGTCTCGACAGTCGGCCCCGTGGAGGTTCAGCTACCTGGTTGATCCTGCCAGTAGTATATGCTTGTCTCAAAGATTAAGCCATGCATGTCTAAGTACACACGGCCGGTACAGTGAAACTGCGAATGCTCATTAAATCAGTTATGGTTCCTTTGATCGCTCCAAACGTTACTTGGATAACTGTGGTAATTCTAGAGCTAATACATGCAAACGAGCGCTGACCCATGCGGGGATGCGCGCATTTATCAGACCAAAACCAATCCGGGGCGGCCCGGCAGCTTTGGTGACTCTAGATAACCTCGGGCAGATCGCAAGTCCTCGTGACGGTGGACGAGACATTCGAATGTCTGCCCTATCAACTTTCGATGGTACTTTCTGTGCCTACCATGGTGACCACGGGTAACGGGGAATCAGGGTTCGATTCCGGAGAGGGAGCCTGAGAAACGGCTACCACATCCAAGGAAGGCAGCAGGCGCGCAAATTACCCCACTCCCGACTCGGGGAGGTAGTGACGAAAAATAACAATACAGGACTCTTTCGAGGCCCTGTAATTGGAATGAGTACACTTTAAATCCTTTAACGAGGATCAATTGGAGGGCAAGTCTGGTGCCAGCAGCCGCGGTAATTCCAGCTCCAATAGCGTATATTAAAGCTGCTGCAGTTAAAAAGCTCGTAGTTGGATCTTGGGATCGAGCTGGGCGGTCCGCCGCGAGGCGAGCTACCGCCTGTCCCAGCCCCTGCCTCTCGGCGCTCCCTTGATGCTCTTAGCTGAGTGTCCTGGGGGTCCGAAGCGTTTACTTTGAGAAAATTAGAGTGTTCAAAGCAGGCCGGTCGCCTGAATACTCCAGCTAGGAATAATGGAATAGGACCCCGGTTCTATTTTGTTGGTTTTCGGAACTGGGGGCCATGATTAAGAGGGACGGCCGGGGGCATTCGTATTGTGCCGCTAGAGGTGAAATTCTTGGACCGGCGCAAGACGAACAAAAGCGAAAGCATTTGCCAAGAATGTTTTCATTAATCAAGA
>JANJGN010004436.1:0-33358 GCA_026770705.1 Isurus oxyrinchus | reverse complement strand
GCTCTGTTCTGGTTTGCTTGACTCTGTTTGGAACTGCTAGGCTCTGTGTTGCTCTGTCTGGCTCTGTTGTGCTCTGCAAGGCACTGTTAGGCTCTGCAAGGTTCTGTGGTGCCTGTTAGGCCATGTTTTGCTCTGTTCGCTCTGTTTTTCTCTGTTTGGCTCTCTTTGGCTCTGCCAGGCTCTGTTTGGCACTGCTTGGCTCTGTTTGGCACTGCCGGGTGCTGTTTTGCTTTGTTTGGCTCTGTTTTCCTCTGCCTGAAACTGTTTGACTCTGTTTGGCTCAGTATTGATCTGTTTGGCTGTGTTCTTCTCTGTTTGGCTCTGTTTGCCCTCTGTTGTGCTCTGTCTGCCTCTGTTGTGATCTGTTTGGCTCTGTTTGTCTCTTTATTGCATTGTTTGTCTCTGTTTGCCTCTGTTAGGCTAGGTTTTTGATCGGTATGGATGAGTTTGGCTCTGTTTGGCACTGCGTGATTCTGTTTTGCTCTGTTTTGCACTGTTTGGCTCTGTTTGGCTCTGTCCCACTCTGCTTGGCTCTGTTTGACTCTTTCTGGCACAGTTTTGACCGTTTGCATCTGTTCTGCTCTGTCTGGCTCTCTTGTGCTCCGTTTGGCTCTGATTAGCCCTGTTCAACTCTTTTTTGCTCTGTTTGTCTCTGTTTGCCTCTGCCAGGCTCTGCCAGGCTCTGCTTGACACTGCTTTGCTCCGTTTGCCTCTATTTTGCTCTGTTTGCGTCTGCTTTGCTCTGTTTGACTCTGTTAGGCTAAGTTTTGCTCTGTTAGAATCTATTTGGCTCTGTTTGGCTCTGTTCCGCTTTGTTTGACTCTGTTTGGAACTGACAGGCTCTGTGTTGCTCTGTTTCACTCTGTAGTGCTCTGCAAGGCTCTGTTTGGCTCTGCAAGCTTCCTTGGTGCCTGTTAGGCTATGTTTTACTCTGTTTGGCTCTGTTTGTCTCTTTCCTTTGCTTTGTTTGGCAACTGTTTGCCTCTGTTCGGCTCTGTTTTGCTCTGTTGGGCACTGTTCTTCTCTCTTTGGCTCTGTTTGGTTCTGCCAGGGCTCTCTGTTGCTCAGTTGGAGTATGTTTCGCTCTGTTTGTATCTTTTTGACTCAGTTGGGCTCTGTTTGGCTCTGTTTGGCTCTGCCAGGCTCTGCTTTGCTCTGCTTGGCTCTGTTTCACTCTTTCGGGATCTGTTTTGCTCTGTTTGCATCTCTTCTGCTCTGCCTGGCTCACGTGTGCTCTGTTTGGCTCTGATTGGCTATGTTTGTCTCTTTTTTTGCTTTGTTTGGCTCTGTTTAGCTCTGATTGGCTCTGTTTTGCTCTGCTTGGCTCTGTGTGGCACTGTCAGGTGCTGCTCTGCTTTGTTTGGCGTTGTTTTGCTCTGCAAGGCTCTGTTTAGCTCTTCGTGAAACTGTTTGGCTTTTTTGGCTCAGTTTTGCTCTGTTTGGCTCTCTTCTGCTCTGTTTGGCTCTGTTTGCCTCCATTATGCTACATCTGCAGCTGTTGTGACCTGTTTGTCTCTGTTTGTCTCTTTATTGCATTGTTTGTCTCTGTTTGCCTCTGTTAGGCTAGGTGTTGCTCGGTGTTGGTCTGTTTGGTTCTGCGTGATTCTGTTTTGCTCTGTTTTGCTCTGTTTGGCTGTTTTGCTCTGTCCCGATCTGCTTGGCGCCGTTTGAATCTTTCTGGATCTGTTTTGCTCTGTTTGCATCTGTTCTGCTCTGTCTGGCTCTCTCGTGCTCCGTTTGGCTCTGATTGGATCTGTTTGTCTCTTTTTTGCTTTGTTTGGCTCTGTTCGGTTCTGTTTTGGTCTGTTTTGCTCTGCTTTGCTCTGACCTGCTCGTTTTGGCTCTGTATGGTTCTGTATTGGCTCTGCAAGGCTCTGGTGCTCTGTTAGGCTATGTTTTGCTCTGTTTGGCTCTGTTCTGCTCCGTTTGGCTCTGTTTGGCTCTGTTTGCTTCTGTTTTGCTCTGTTTTGCTCTGTTTGGCTCTGATCTGCTATATTTGGCTCTGGATGGCTCTGCAAGGCTCTGTGTTGCTCTGTATGTCTCTGTTTCCCTAGTTTTTGGCTCTGTTTTGCACTGTTTGGCTCTGTCTGGCTCTGCCAGGCTCTGTTTTGCTCTGCTTGGCACAGGTCCGCTCGGTTTGTCTCTGATTGCCTCTGTTTGGCTCTGTTTGACTCTGCCAGGCTCTGTGTTGTTCTGTTTGTCTCTGTCTTGCTCTGTTTGTCTCTGTTTCGCTCTGTCTAGCTCTGCTTGGCTCTGCCAGGCTCTGTGTTGCTTTGTTTGGCTGTGTTTGCCTATTTTCTGCATTGTTTGGGTCTGTTCGGCTCTGTTAGGCTCTGTTTTGCTCTGTTTGGCTCTGTTTTGCTCTGTCCCACTCTGCTTGTCTCTGTTTGACTCTTTCGGGCTCTGTTTTGATCTGTTTGCATCTGTTCAGCTCTGTCTGGCTCTCTTGTGCTCCATTTGGCTCTGATTGGCTCTGTTTGTCTCTCTTTTTTGCTTTGTTTCACTCTGTTAGGCTATGTTTTGCTCTGTTTGTCTCTGTTGTGCTCTGTTTGTGTCTGTTTGGTTCTGTTTTGCTCTGCTTTGCTCTCACCTGTTCTTTTTGGCTCTGTATGGATCAGTTTGGCTCTGCAAGGCTCTATGTTGCTCCGTTAGGATATGTTTTGATCTGTTTGGCTCTGTTCTGCTCTGTTTGGCTCTGCCAGGCTCTGTTTGTTTCTGTTTGGCTCTGTTTTGCTCTGTTTGGTTCTGCAAGGCTCTGTCTGGCTCTGTTTGGCTCTGTTTTGCTATGACTCGGCTCTGCTTTGCACTGCTTGGCTCTGTCTGGCTCTGCTTGGCTCTGTTTCGCTCTACCTGGCTCTGTTTTCCTCCGTTTGGCTCAGTTTCAATCTGTTTGGCTCTGTTTGGCACTGGTCTGCTCTGTTTGGCTCTGCTTGGCTCTGCCAGGCTCTGTTTTGCTTTGTCTCTTTTCTGCTTTGTTTCGGTCTGGTTGGCTCTGTTATGTTATGTTTTGCTCTCTTTTGGCTCTGTCTGGCTCTGATTTGCTCTATCTGGCTCTCATCCACTCTGTTTGGCTCTGTCTGCTCAGTTTGCCTCTGACAGGCCTTGCGTTGCACTGTGTGGCACTGCTTTGCTCTGTTTGCCTCTCTTTTGCTCTGTTTGCCTGTGCTTTGCTCTGTTTGACTCTGTTACGCTATGTTTTACTCTGTTTGGATCTCTTTGGCTCTCTTTGCTTCTGTTTTGCTCTGTCTAGATCTGTATGGCTCTGTTTTGCAATGTTTCGCTCTGTTTGGCTCTGTGTGGCTCTGTTCTGGTTTGCTTGACTCTGTTTGGAACTGCTAGGCTCTGTGTTGCTCTGTCTGGCTCTGTTGTGCTCTGCAAGGCACTGTTAGGCTCTGCAAGGTTCTGTGGTGCCTGTTAGGCCATGTTTTGCTCTGTTTCGCTCTGTTTTTCTCTGTTTGGCTCTCTTTGGCTCTGCCAGGCTCTGTTTGGCACTGCTTGGCTCTGTTTGGCACTGCCGGGTGCTGTTTTGCTTTGTTTGGCTCTGTTTTCCTCTGCCTGAAACTGTTTGACTCTGTTTGGCTCAGTATTGATCTGTTTGGCTGTGTTCTTCTCTGTTTGGCTCTGTTTGCCTCTGTTGTGCTCTGTCTGCCTCTGTTGTGATCTGTTTGGCTCTGTTTGTCTCTTTATTGCAATGTTTGTCTCTGTTTGCCTCTGTTAGGCTAGGTTTTGATCGGTATGGATGAGTTTGGCTCTGTTTGGCACTGCGTGATTCTGTTTTGCTCTGTTTGCACTGTTTGGCTCTGTTTGGCTCTGTCCCACTCTGCTTGGCTCTGTTTGACTCTTTCTGGCACAGTTTTGCCCGGTTTGCATCTGTTCTGCTCTGTCTGGCTCTCTTGTGCTCCGTTTGGCTCTGATTAGCCCTGTTCAACTCTTTTTTGCTCTGTTTGTCTCTGTTTGCCTCTGCCAGGCTCTGCCAGGCTCTGCTTGACACTGCTTTGCTCCGTTTGCCCTCTATTTTGCTCTGTTTGCGTCTGCTTTGCTCTGTTTGACTCTGTTAGGCTAAGTTTTGCTCTGTTAGAATCTATTTGGCTCTGTTTGGCTCTGTTCCGCTTTGTTTGACTCTGTTTGGAACTGACAGGCTCTGTGTTGCTCTGTTTTCACTCTGTAGTGCTCTGCAAGGCTCTGTTTGGCTCTGCAAGCTTCCTTGGTGCCTGTTAGGCTATGTTTTACTCTGTTTGGCTCTGTTTGTCTCTTTCCTTTGCTTTGTTTGGCACTGTTTGCCTCTGTTCGGCTCTGTTTTGCTCTGTTGGGCACTGTTCTTCTCTCTTTGGCTCTGTTTGGTTCTGCCAGGCTCTCTGTTGCTCAGTTGGAGTATGTTTCGCTCTGTTTGTATTCTTTTTGACTCAGTTGGGCTCTGTTTGGCTCTGTTTGGCTCTGCCAGGCTCTGCTTTGCTCTGCTTGGCTCTGTTTCCACTCTTTCGGGATCTGTTTTGCTCTGTTTGCATCTCTTCTGCTCTGCCTGGCTCACGTGTGCTCTGTTTGGCTCTGATTGGCTATGTTTGTCTCTTTTTTTGCTTTGTTTGGCTCTGTTTAGCTCTGATTTGCTCTGTTTTGCTCTGCTTGGCTCTGTGTGGCACTGTCAGGTGCTGCTCTGCTTTGTTTGGCGTTGTTTTGCTCTGCAAGGCTCTGTTTAGCTCTTCGTGAAACTGTTTGGCTTTTTTGGCTCAGTTTTGCTCTGTTTGGCTCTCTTCTGCTCTGTTTGGCTCTGTTTGCCTCCATTATGCTACATCTGCAGCTGTTAGTGACCTGTTTGTCTCTGTTTGTCTCTTTATTGCATTGTTTGTCTCTGTTTGCCTCTGTTAGGCTAGGTGTTGCTCGGTGTGGGTCTGTTTGGCTCTGCGTGATTCTGTTTTGCTCTGTTTTGCTCTGTTTGGCTGTTTTGCTCTGTCCCGATCTGCTTGGCGCCGTTTGAATTCTTTCTGGATCTGTTTTGCTCTGTTTGCATCTGTTCTGCTCTGTCTGGCTCTCTCGTGCTCCGTTTGGCTCTGATTGGATCTGTTTGTCTCTTTTTGCTTTGTTTGGCTCTGTTCGGTTCTGTTTTGGTCTGTTTTGCTCTGCTTTGCTCTGACCTGCTCGTTTTGGCTCTGTATGGTTTCTGTTTGGCTCTGCAAGGCTCTGGTGCTCTGTTAGGCGATGTTTTGCTCTGTTTGGCTCTGTTCTGCTCCGTTTGGCTCTGTTTGGCTCTGTTTGCTTCTGTTTTTGCTCTGTTTTGCTCTGTTTGGCTCTGATCTGCTATATTTGGCTCTGGATGGCTCTGCAAGGCTCTGTGTTGCTCTGTATGTCTCTGTTTCCCTAGTTTTGGCTCTGTTTTGCACTGTTTGGCTCTGTCTGGCTCTGCCAGGCTCTGTTTTGCTCTGCTTGGCACAGGTCCGCTCGGTTTGTCTCTGATTGCCTCTGTTTGGCTCTGTTTGACTCTGCCAGGCTCTGTGTTGTTCTGTTTGTCTCTGTCTTGCTCTGTTTGTCTCTGTTTCGCTCTGTCTAGCTCTGCTTGGCTCTGCCAGGCTCTGTGTTGCTTTGTTTGGCTGTGTTTGCCTATTTTCTGCATTGTTTGGGTCTGTTCGGCTCTGTTAGGCTCTGTTTTGCTCTGTTTGGCTCTGTTTTGCTCTGTCCCACTCTGCTTGTCTCTGTTTGACTCTTTCGGGCTCTGTTTTGATCTGTTTGCATCTGTTCAGCTCTGTCTGGCTCTCTTGTGCTCCATTTGGCTCTGATTGGCTCTGTTTGTCTCTTTTTTGCTTTGTTTCACTCTGTTAGGCTATGTTTTGCTCTGTTTGTCTCTGTTGTGCTCTGTTTGTGTCTGTTTGGTTCTGTTTTGCTCTGCTTTGCTCTCACCTGTTCTTTTTGGCTCTGTATGGATCAGTTTGGCTCTGCAAGGCTCTATGTTGCTCCGTTAGGATATGTTTTGATCTGTTTGGCTCTGTTCTGCTCTGTTTGGCTCTGCCAGGCTCTGTTTGTTTCTGTTTGGCCTCTGTTTTGCTCTGTTTGGTTCTGCAAGGCTCTGTCTGCTCTGTTTGGCTCTGTTTTGCTATGACTGGCTCTGCTTTGCACTGCTTGGCTCTGTCTGGCTCTGCTTGGCTCTGTTTCGCTCTACCTGGCTCTGTTTTCCTCCGTTTGGCTCAGTTTCAATCTGTTTGGCTCTGTTTGGCACTGGTCTGCTCTGTTTGGCTCTGCTTGGCTCTGCCAGGCTCTGTTTTGCTTTGTCTCTTTTCTGCTTTGTTTCGGTCTGGTTGGCTCTGTTATGTTATGTTTTGCTCTCTTTGGCTCTGTCTGGCTCTGATTTGCTCTATCTGGCTCTCATCCACTCTGTTTGGCTCTGTCTGGCTCAGTTTGCCTCTGACCAGGCCTTGCGTTGCACTGTGTGGCACTGCTTTGCTCTGTTTGCCTCTCTTTTGCTCTGTTTGCCTGTGCTTTGCTCTGTTTGACTCTGTTACGCTATGTTTTACTCTGTTTGGATCTCTTTGGCTCTCTTTGCTTCTGTTTTGCTCTGTCTAGATCTGTATGGCTCTGTTTTGCAATGTTTCGCTCTGTTTGGCTCTGTGTGGCTCTGTTCTGGTTTGCTTGACTCTGTTTGGAACTGCTAGGCTCTGTGTTGCTCTGTCTGGCTCTGTTGTGCTCTGCAAGGCACTGTTAGGCTCTGCAAGGTTCTGTGGTGCCTGTTAGGCCATGTTTTGCTCTGTTTCGCTCTGTTTTTCTCTGTTTGGCTCTCTTTGGCTCTGCCAGGCTCTGTTTGGCACTGCTTGGCTCTGTTTGGCACTGCCGGGTGCTGTTTTGCTTTGTTTGGCTCTGTTTTCCTCTGCCTGAAACTGTTTGACTCTGTTTGGCTCAGTATTGATCTGTTTGGCTGTGTTCTTCTCTGTTTGGCTCTGTTTGCCTCTGTTGTGCTCTGTCTGCCTCTGTTGTGATCTGTTTGGCTCTGTTTGTCTCTTTATTGCATTGTTTGTCTCTGTTTGCCTCTGTTAGGCTAGGTTTTGATCGGTATGGATGAGTTTGGCTCTGTTTGGCACTGCGTGATTCTGTTTTGCTCTGTTTTGCACTGTTTGGCTCTGTTTGGCTCTGTCCCACTCTGCTTGGCTCTGTTTGACTCTTTCTGGCACAGTTTTGCCCGGTTTGCATCTGTTCTGCTCTGTCTGGCTCTCTTGTGCTCCGTTTGGCTCTGATTAGCCCTGTTCAACTCTTTTTTGCTCTGTTTGTCTCTGTTTGCCTCTGCCAGGCTCTGCCAGGCTCTGCTTGACACTGCTTTGCTCCGTTTGCCTCTATTTTGCTCTGTTTGCGTCTGCTTTGCTCTGTTTGACTCTGTTAGGCTAAGTTTTGCTCTGTTAGAATCTATTTGGCTCTGTTTGGCTCTGTTCCGCTTTGTTTGACTCTGTTTGGAACTGACAGGCTCTGTGTTGCTCTGTTTCACTCTGTAGTGCTCTGCAAGGCTCTGTTTGGCTCTGCAAGCTTCCTTGGTGCCTGTTAGGCTATGTTTTACTCTGTTTGGCTCTGTTTGTCTCTTTCCTTTGCTTTGTTTGGCACTGTTTGCCTCTGTTCGGCTCTGTTTTGCTCTGTTGGGCACTGTTCTTCTCTCTTTGGCTCTGTTTGGTTCTGCCAGGCTCTCTGTTGCTCAGTTGGAGTATGTTTCGCTCTGTTTGTATCTTTTTGACTCAGTTGGGCTCTGTTTGGCTCTGTTTGGCTCTGCCAGGCTCTGCTTTGCTCTGCTTGGCTCTGTTTCACTCTTTCGGGATCTGTTTTGCTCTGTTTGCATCTCTTCTGCTCTGCCTGGCTCACGTGTGCTCTGTTTGGCTCTGATTGGCTATGTTTGTCTCTTTTTTTGCTTTGTTTGGCTCTGTTTAGCTCTGATTGGCTCTGTTTTGCTCTGCTTGGCTCTGTGTGGCACTGTCAGGTGCTGCTCTGCTTTGTTTGGCGTTGTTTTGCTCTGCAAGGCTCTGTTTAGCTCTTCGTGAAACTGTTTGGCTTTTTTTGGCTCAGTTTTGCTCTGTTTGGCTCTCTTCTGCTCTGTTTGGCTCTGTTTGCCTCCATTATGCTACATCTGCAGCTGTTGTGACCTGTTTGTCTCTGTTTGTCTCTTTATTGCATTGTTTGTCTCTGTTTGCCTCTGTTAGGCTAGGTGTTGCTCGGTGTTGGTCTGTTTGGTTCTGCGTGATTCTGTTTTGCTCTGTTTTGCTCTGTTTGGCTGTTTTGCTCTGTCCCGATCTGCTTGGCGCCGTTTGAATCTTTCTGGATCTGTTTTGCTCTGTTTGCATCTGTTCTGCTCTGTCTGGCTCTCTCGTGCTCCGTTTGGCTCTGATTGGATCTGTTTGTCTCTTTTTTGCTTTGTTTGGCTCTGTTCGGTTCTGTTTTGGTCTGTTTTGCTCTGCTTTGCTCTGACCTGCTCGTTTTGGCTCTGTATGGTTCTGTTTGGCTCTGCAAGGCTCTGGTGCTCTGTTAGGCTATGTTTTGCTCTGTTTGGCTCTGTTCTGCTCCGTTTGGCTCTGTTTGGCTCTGTTTGCTTCTGTTTTGCTCTGTTTTGCTCTGTTTGGCTCTGATCTGCTATATTTGGCTCTGGATGGCTCTGCAAGGCTCTGTGTTGCTCTGTATGTCTCTGTTTCCCTAGTTTTGGCTCTGTTTTGCACTGTTTGGCTCTGTCTGGCTCTGCCAGGCTCTGTTTTGCTCTGCTTGGCACAGGTCCGCTCGGTTTGTCTCTGATTGCCTCTGTTTGGCTCTGTTTGACTCTGCCAGGCTCTGTGTTGTTCTGTTTGTCTCTGTCTTGCTCTGTTTGTCTCTGTTTCGCTCTGTCTAGCTCTGCTTGGCTCTGCCAGGCTCTGTGTTGCTTTGTTTGGCTGTGTTTGCCTATTTTCTGCATTGTTTGGGTCTGTTCGGCTCTGTTAGGCTCTGTTTTGCTCTGTTTGGCTCTGTTTTGCTCTGTCCCACTCTGCTTGTCTCTGTTTGACTCTTTCGGGCTCTGTTTTGATCTGTTTGCATCTGTTCAGCTCTGTCTGGCTCTCTTGTGCTCCATTTGGCTCTGATTGGCTCTGTTTGTCTCTTTTTTGCTTTGTTTCACTCTGTTAGGCTATGTTTTGCTCTGTTTGTCTCTGTTGTGCTCTGTTTGTGTCTGTTTGGTTCTGTTTTGCTCTGCTTTGCTCTCACCTGTTCTTTTTGGCTCTGTATGGATCAGTTTGGCTCTGCAAGGCTCTATGTTGCTCCGTTAGGATATGTTTTGATCTGTTTGGCTCTGTTCTGCTCTGTTTGGCTCTGCCAGGCTCTGTTTGTTTCTGTTTGGCTCTGTTTTGCTCTGTTTGGTTCTGCAAGGCTCTGTCTGGCTCTGTTTGGCTCTGTTTTGCTATGACTGGCTCTGCTTTGCACTGCTTGGCTCTGTCTGGCTCTGCTTGGCTCTGTTTCGCTCTACCTGGCTCTGTTTTCCTCCGTTTGGCTCAGTTTCAATCTGTTTGGCTCTGTTTGGCACTGGTCTGCTCTGTTTGGCTCTGCTTGGCTCTGCCAGGCTCTGTTTTGCTTTGTCTCTTTTCTGCTTTGTTTCGGTCTGGTTGGCTCTGTTATGTTATGTTTTGCTCTCTTTGGCTCTGTCTGGCTCTGATTTGCTCTATCTGGCTCTCATCCACTCTGTTTGGCTCTGTCTGGCTCAGTTTGCCTCTGACAGGCCTTGCGTTGCACTGTGTGGCACTGCTTTGCTCTGTTTGCCTCTCTTTTGCTCTGTTTGCCTGTGCTTTGCTCTGTTTGACTCTGTTACGCTATGTTTTACTCTGTTTGGATCTCTTTGGCTCTCTTTGCTTCTGTTTTGCTCTGTCTAGATCTGTATGGCTCTGTTTTGCAATGTTTCGCTCTGTTTGGCTCTGTGTGGCTCTGTTCTGGTTTGCTTGACTCTGTTTGGAACTGCTAGGCTCTGTGTTGCTCTGTCTGGCTCTGTTGTGCTCTGCAAGGCACTGTTAGGCTCTGCAAGGTTCTGTGGTGCCTGTTAGGCCATGTTTTGCTCTGTTTCGCTCTGTTTTTCTCTGTTTGGCTCTCTTTGGCTCTGCCAGGCTCTGTTTGGCACTGCTTGGCTCTGTTTGGCACTGCCGGGTGCTGTTTTGCTTTGTTTGGCTCTGTTTTCCTCTGCCTGAAACTGTTTGACTCTGTTTGGCTCAGTATTGATCTGTTTGGCTGTGTTCTTCTC
This sequence comes from Isurus oxyrinchus, assembly GCA_026770705.1. Lineage (NCBI taxonomy): Eukaryota > Metazoa > Chordata > Chondrichthyes > Lamniformes > Lamnidae > Isurus > Isurus oxyrinchus. The sequence continues at coordinate 23,154 of JANJGN010004436.1, read as the reverse complement.
TGTTTGGCTCTGTTTGCCTCTGTTGTGCTCTGTCTGCCTCTGTTGTGATCTGTTTGGCTCTGTTTGTCTCTTTATTGCATTGTTTGTCTCTGTTTGCCTCTGTTAGGCTAGGTTTTGATCGGTATGGATGAGTTTGGCTCTGTTTGGCACTGCGTGATTCTGTTTTGCTCTGTTTTGCACTGTTTGGCTCTGTTTGGCTCTGTCCCACTCTGCTTGGCTCTGTTTGACTCTTTCTGGCACAGTTTTGCCCGGTTTGCATCTGTTCTGCTCTGTCTGGCTCTCTTGTGCTCCGTTTGGCTCTGATTAGCCCTGTTCAACTCTTTTTTGCTCTGTTTGTCTCTGTTTGCCTCTGCCAGGCTCTGCCAGGCTCTGCTTGACACTGCTTTGCTCCGTTTGCCTCTATTTTGCTCTGTTTGCGTCTGCTTTGCTCTGTTTGACTCTGTTAGGCTAAGTTTTGCTCTGTTAGAATCTATTTGGCTCTGTTTGGCTCTGTTCCGCTTTGTTTGACTCTGTTTGGAACTGACAGGCTCTGTGTTGCTCTGTTTCACTCTGTAGTGCTCTGCAAGGCTCTGTTTGGCTCTGCAAGCTTCCTTGGTGCCTGTTAGGCTATGTTTTACTCTGTTTGGCTCTGTTTGTCTCTTTCCTTTGCTTTGTTTGGCACTGTTTGCCTCTGTTCGGCTCTGTTTTGCTCTGTTGGGCACTGTTCTTCTCTCTTTGGCTCTGTTTGGTTCTGCCAGGCTCTCTGTTGCTCAGTTGGAGTATGTTTCGCTCTGTTTGTATCTTTTTGACTCAGTTGGGCTCTGTTTGGCTCTGTTTGGCTCTGCCAGGCTCTGCTTTGCTCTGCTTGGCTCTGTTTCACTCTTTCGGGATCTGTTTTGCTCTGTTTGCATCTCTTCTGCTCTGCCTGGCTCACGTGTGCTCTGTTTGGCTCTGATTGGCTATGTTTGTCTCTTTTTTTGCTTTGTTTGGCTCTGTTTAGCTCTGATTTGCTCTGTTTTGCTCTGCTTGGCTCTGTGTGGCACTGTCAGGTGCTGCTCTGCTTTGTTTGGCGTTGTTTTGCTCTGCAAGGCTCTGTTTAGCTCTTCGTGAAACTGTTTGGCTTTTTTTGGCTCAGTTTTGCTCTGTTTGGCTCTCTTCTGCTCTGTTTGGCTCTGTTTGCCTCCATTATGCTACATCTGCAGCTGTTGTGACCTGTTTGTCTCTGTTTGTCTCTTTATTGCATTGTTTGTCTCTGTTTGCCTCTGTTAGGCTAGGTGTTGCTCGGTGTGGGTCTGTTTGGCTCTGCGTGATTCTGTTTTGCTCTGTTTTGCTCTGTTTGGCTGTTTTGCTCTGTCCCGATCTGCTTGGCGCCGTTTGAATCTTTCTGGATCTGTTTTGCTCTGTTTGCATCTGTTCTGCTCTGTCTGGCTCTCTCGTGCTCCGTTTGGCTCTGATTGGATCTGTTTGTCTCTTTTTTGCTTTGTTTGGCTCTGTTCGGTTCTGTTTTGGTCTGTTTTGCTCTGCTTTGCTCTGACCTGCTCGTTTTGGCTCTGTATGGTTCTGTTTGGCTCTGCAAGGCTCTGGTGCTCTGTTAGGCGATGTTTTGCTCTGTTTGGCTCTGTTCTGCTCCGTTTGGCTCTGTTTGGCTCTGTTTGCTTCTGTTTTGCTCTGTTTTGCTCTGTTTGGCTCTGATCTGCTATATTTGGCTCTGGATGGCTCTGCAAGGCTCTGTGTTGCTCTGTATGTCTCTGTTTCCCTAGTTTTGGCTCTGTTTTGCACTGTTTGGCTCTGTCTGGCTCTGCCAGGCTCTGTTTTGCTCTGCTTGGCACAGGTCCGCTCGGTTTGTCTCTGATTGCCTCTGTTTGGCTCTGTTTGACTCTGCCAGGCTCTGTGTTGTTCTGTTTGTCTCTGTCTTGCTCTGTTTGTCTCTGTTTCGCTCTGTCTAGCTCTGCTTGGCTCTGCCAGGCTCTGTGTTGCTTTGTTTGGCTGTGTTTGCCTATTTTCTGCATTGTTTGGGTCTGTTCGGCTCTGTTAGGCTCTGTTTTGCTCTGTTTGGCTCTGTTTTGCTCTGTCCCACTCTGCTTGTCTCTGTTTGACTCTTTCGGGCTCTGTTTTGATCTGTTTGCATCTGTTCAGCTCTGTCTGGCTCTCTTGTGCTCCATTTGGCTCTGATTGGCTCTGTTTGTCTCTTTTTTGCTTTGTTTCACTCTGTTAGGCTATGTTTTGCTCTGTTTGTCTCTGTTGTGCTCTGTTTGTGTCTGTTTGGTTCTGTTTTGCTCTGCTTTGCTCTCACCTGTTCTTTTTGGCTCTGTATGGATCAGTTTGGCTCTGCAAGGCTCTATGTTGCTCCGTTAGGATATGTTTTGATCTGTTTGGCTCTGTTCTGCTCTGTTTGGCTCTGCCAGGCTCTGTTTGTTTCTGTTTGGCTCTGTTTTGCTCTGTTTGGTTCTGCAAGGCTCTGTCTGGCTCTGTTTGGCTCTGTTTTGCTATGACTGGCTCTGCTTTGCACTGCTTGGCTCTGTCTGGCTCTGCTTGGCTCTGTTTCGCTCTACCTGGCTCTGTTTTCCTCCGTTTGGCTCAGTTTCAATCTGTTTGGCTCTGTTTGGCACTGGTCTGCTCTGTTTGGCTCTGCTTGGCTCTGCCAGGCTCTGTTTTGCTTTGTCTCTTTTCTGCTTTGTTTCGGTCTGGTTGGCTCTGTTATGTTATGTTTTGCTCTCTTTGGCTCTGTCTGGCTCTGATTTGCTCTATCTGGCTCTCATCCACTCTGTTTGGCTCTGTCTGGCTCAGTTTGCCTCTGACAGGCCTTGCGTTGCACTGTGTGGCACTGCTTTGCTCTGTTTGCCTCTCTTTTGCTCTGTTTGCCTGTGCTTTGCTCTGTTTGACTCTGTTACGCTATGTTTTACTCTGTTTGGATCTCTTTGGCTCTCTTTGCTTCTGTTTTGCTCTGTCTAGATCTGTATGGCTCTGTTTTGCAATGTTTCGCTCTGTTTGGCTCTGTGTGGCTCTGTTCTGGTTTGCTTGACTCTGTTTGGAACTGCTAGGCTCTGTGTTGCTCTGTCTGGCTCTGTTGTGCTCTGCAAGGCACTGTTAGGCTCTGCAAGGTTCTGTGGTGCCTGTTAGGCCATGTTTTGCTCTGTTTCGCTCTGTTTTTCTCTGTTTGGCTCTCTTTGGCTCTGCCAGGCTCTGTTTGGCACTGCTTGGCTCTGTTTGGCACTGCCGGGTGCTGTTTTGCTTTGTTTGGCTCTGTTTTCCTCTGCCTGAAACTGTTTGACTCTGTTTGGCTCAGTATTGATCTGTTTGGCTGTGTTCTTCTCTGTTTGGCTCTGTTTGCCTCTGTTGTGCTCTGTCTGCCTCTGTTGTGATCTGTTTGGCTCTGTTTGTCTCTTTATTGCATTGTTTGTCTCTGTTTGCCTCTGTTAGGCTAGGTTTTGATCGGTATGGATGAGTTTGGCTCTGTTTGGCACTGCGTGATTCTGTTTTGCTCTGTTTTGCACTGTTTGGCTCTGTTTGGCTCTGTCCCACTCTGCTTGGCTCTGTTTGACTCTTTCTGGCACAGTTTTGCCCGGTTTGCATCTGTTCTGCTCTGTCTGGCTCTCTTGTGCTCCGTTTGGCTCTGATTAGCCCTGTTCAACTCTTTTTTGCTCTGTTTGTCTCTGTTTGCCTCTGCCAGGCTCTGCCAGGCTCTGCTTGACACTGCTTTGCTCCGTTTGCCTCTATTTTGCTCTGTTTGCGTCTGCTTTGCTCTGTTTGACTCTGTTAGGCTAAGTTTTGCTCTGTTAGAATCTATTTGGCTCTGTTTGGCTCTGTTCCGCTTTGTTTGACTCTGTTTGGAACTGACAGGCTCTGTGTTGCTCTGTTTCACTCTGTAGTGCTCTGCAAGGCTCTGTTTGGCTCTGCAAGCTTCCTTGGTGCCTGTTAGGCTATGTTTACTCTGTTTGGCTCTGTTTGTCTCTTTCCTTTGCTTTGTTTGGCACTGTTTGCCTCTGTTCGGCTCTGTTTTGCTCTGTTGGGCACTGTTCTTCTCTCTTTGGCTCTGTTTGGTTCTGCCAGGCTCTCTGTTGCTCAGTTGGAGTATGTTTCGCTCTGTTTGTATCTTTTTGACTCAGTTGGGCTCTGTTTGGCTCTGTTTGGCTCTGCCAGGCTCTGCTTTGCTCTGCTTGGCTCTGTTTCACTCTTTCGGGATCTGTTTTGCTCTGTTTGCATCTCTTCTGCTCTGCCTGGCTCACGTGTGCTCTGTTTGGCTCTGATTGGCTATGTTTGTCTCTTTTTTTGCTTTGTTTGGCTCTGTTTAGCTCTGATTTGCTCTGTTTTGCTCTGCTTGGCTCTGTGTGGCACTGTCAGGTGCTGCTCTGCTTTGTTTGGCGTTGTTTTGCTCTGCAAGGCTCTGTTTAGCTCTTCGTGAAACTGTTTGGCTTTTTTTGGCTCAGTTTTGCTCTGTTTGGCTCTCTTCTGCTCTGTTTGGCTCTGTTTGCCTCCATTATGCTACATCTGCAGCTGTTGTGACCTGTTTGTCTCTGTTTGTCTCTTTATTGCATTGTTTGTCTCTGTTTGCCTCTGTTAGGCTAGGTGTTGCTCGGTGTGGGTCTGTTTGGCTCTGCGTGATTCTGTTTTGCTCTGTTTTGCTCTGTTTGGCTGTTTTGCTCTGTCCCGATCTGCTTGGCGCTGTTTGAATCTTTATGGATCTGTTTTGCTCTGTTTTGCATCTGTTCTGCTCTGTCTGGCTCTCTTGTGCTCCGTTTGGCTCTGATTGGATCTGTTTGTCTCTTTTTTGCTTTGTTTGGCTCTGTTCGGTTCTGTTTTGGTCTGTTTTGCTCTGCTTTGCTCTGACCTGCTCGTTTTGGCTCTGTATGGTTCTGTTTGGCTCTGCAAGACTCTGGTGCTCTGTTAGGCTATGTATTGCTCTGTTTGGCTCTGTTCTGCTCCGTTTGGCTCTGTTTGGCTCTGTTTGCTTCTGTTTTGCTCTGTTTTGCTCTGTTTGGCTCTGATCTGCTATATTGGCTCTGGATGGCTCTGCAAGGCTCTGTGTTGCTCTGTATGTCTCTGTTTCCCTAGTTTTGGCTCTGTTTTGCACTGTTTGGCTCTGTCTGGCTCTGCCAGGCTCTGTTTTGCTCTGCTTGGCACAGGTCCGCTCGGTTTGTCTCTGATTGCCTCTGTTTGGCTCTGTTTGACTCTGCCAGGCTCTGTGTTGTTCTGTTTGTCTCTGTCTTGCTCTGTTTGTAGCTGTTTCGCTCTGTCTAGCTCTGCTTGGCTCTGCCAGGCTCTGTGTTGCTTTGTTTGGCTGTGTTTGCCTATTTTCTGCATTGTTTGGGTCTGTTCGGCTCTGTTAGGCTCTGTTTTGCTCTGTTTGGCTCTGTTTTGCTCTGTCCCACTCTGCTTGTCTCTGTTTGACCCTTTCGGGCTCTGTTTTCATCTGTTTGCATCTGTTCAGCTCTGTCTGGCTCTCTTGTGCTCCATTTGGCTCTGATTGGCTCTGTTTGTCTCTTTTTTGCTTTGTTTCACTCTGTTAGGCTATGTTTTGCTCTGTTTGTCTCTGTTTTGCTCTGTTTGTGTCTGTTTGGTTCTGTTTTGCTCTGCTTTGCTCTCACCTGCTCTTTTTGGCTCTGTATGGATCAGTTTGGCTCTGCAAGGCTCTATGGTGCTCCGTTAGGATATGTTTTGATCTGTTTGGCTCTGTTCTGCTCTATTTGGCTCTGCCAGGCTCTGTTTGTTTCTTTTGGCTCTGTTTTGCTCCGTTTGGTTCTGCAAGGCTCTGTCTGGCTCTGTTTGGCTCTGTGTTGCTATGTGTGGCTCTGCTTTGCACTGCTTGGCTCTGTCTGGCTCTGCTTGGCTCTGTTTCACTCTACCTGGCTCTGTTTTCCTCCGTTTGGCTCAGTTTCAATCTGTTTGGCTCTGTTTTGCTCTGTTTGGCACTGGTCTGCTCTGTTTGGCTCTGCTTGGCTCTGCCAGGCTCTGTTTTGCTTTGTCTCTTTTCTGCTTTGTTTCGGTCTGGTTGGCTCTGTTATGTTATGTTTTGCTCTCTTTGGCTCTGTCTGGCTCTGATTTGCTCTATCTGGCTCTCATCCACTCTGTTTGGCTCTGTCTGGCTCAGTTTGCCTCTGCCAGGCCTTGCGTTGCTCTGTTTGGCACTGCTTTGCTCTGTTTGCCTCTCTTTTGCTCTGTTTGCCTGTGCTTTGCTCTGTTTGACTCTGTTACGCTATGTTTTACTCTGTTTGGATCTGTTTGGCTCTCTTTGCTTCTGTTTTGCTCTGTCTAGATCTGTATGGCTCTGTTTTGCAATGTTTCGCTCTGTTTGGCTCTGTGTGGCTCTGTTCTGGTTTGTTTGACTCTGTTTGGAACTGCTCGGCTCTGTGTTGCTCTGTCTGGCTCTGTTGTGCTCTGCAAGGCACTGTTAGGCTCTGCAAGGTTCTGTGGTGCCTGTTAGGCCATGTTTTGCTCTGTTTCGCTCTGTTTTTCTCTGTTTGGCTCTCTTTGGCTCTGCCAGGCTCTGTTTGGCACTGCTTGGCTCTGTTTGGCACTGCCGGGTGCTGTTTTGCTTTGTTTGGCTCTGTTTTCCTCTGCCTGAAACTGTTTGACTCTGTTTGGCTCAGTATTGATCTGTTTGGCTGTGTTCTTCTCTGTTTGGCTCTGTTTGCCTCTGTTGTGCTCTGTCTGCCTCTGTTGTGATCTGTTTGGCTCTGTTTGTCTCTTTATTGCATTGTTTGTCTCTATTTGCCTCTGTTAGGCTAGGTTTTTTTCGGTATGGATGAGTTTGGCTCTGTTTGGCACTGCGTGATTCTGTTTTGCTCTGTTTTGCACTGTTTGGCTCTGTTTGGCTCTGTCCCGCTCTGCTTGGCTCTGTTTGACTCTTTCTGGCACTGTTTTGCCCGGTTTGCATCTGTTCTGCTCTGTCTGGCTCTCTTGTGCTCCGTTTGGCTCTGATTAGCCCTGTTCAACTCTTTTTTGCTCTGTTTGTCTCTGTTTGCCTCTGCCAGGCTCTGCCAGGCTCTGCTTGACACTGCTTTGCTCCGTTTGCCTCTATTTTGCTCTGTTTGCGTCTGCTTTGCTCTGTTTGACTCTGTTAGGCTATGTTTTGCTCTGTTAGAATCTATTTGGCTCTGTTTGGCTCTGTTCCGCTTTGTTTGACTCTGTTTGGAACTGCCAGGCTCTGTGTTGCTCTGTTTCACTCTGTAGTGCTCTGCAAGGCTCTGTTTGGCTCTGCAAGCTTCCTTGGTGCCTGTTAGGCTATGTTTTGCTCTGTTTGGCTCTGTTTGTCTCTTTTCTTTGCTTTGTTTGGCACTGTTTGCCTCTGTTCGGCTCTGTTTTGCTCAGTTGGGCACTGTTCTTCTCTCTTTGGCTCTGTTTGGTTCTGCCAGGCTCTCTGTTGCTCAGTTGGACTATGTTTCGCTCTGTTTGTATCTTTTTGACTCAGTTGGGCTCTGTTTGCTTCTGTTTTGCTCTCCTTTGCTCTGTTTGGCTCTGTTTGGCTCTGCCAGGCTCTGCTTTGCTCTGCTTGGCTCTGTTTCACTCTTTCGGGATCTGTTTTGCTCTGTTTGCATCTCTTCTGCTCTGCCTGCCTCACGTGTGCTCTGTTTGGCTCTGATTGGCTATGTTTGTCTCTTTTCTTGCTTTGTTTGGCTCTGTTTAGCTCTGATTGGCTCTGTTTTGCTCTGCTTGGCTCTGTGTGGCACTGTCAGGTGCTGCTCTGCTTTGTTTGGCGTTGTTTTGCTCTGCAAGGCTCTGTTTAGCTCTTCGTGAAACTGTTTGGCATTTCTTGGCTCAGTCTTGCTCTGTTTGGCTCTCTTCTGCTCTGTTTGGCTCTGTTTGCCTCCATTATGCTACATCTGCAGCTGTTGTGACCTGTTTGTCTCTGTTTGTCTCTTTATTGCATTGTTTGTCTCTGTTTGCCTCTGTTAGGCTAGGTGTTGCTCGGTGTGGGTCTGTTTGGCTCTGTGTGATTCTGTTTTGCTCTGTTTTGCTCTGTTTTGCTCTGTTTGGCTCTGTTTGGCTCTGTCCCGCTCTGCTTGGCTCTGTTTGACTCTTTCTGGCACTGTTTTGCTCTGTTTGCATCTGTTCTGCTCTGTCTGGCTCTCTTGTGCTCCGTTTGGCTCTGATTAGCCCTGTTCAGCTCTTTTTTGCTCTGCTTTGCTCTGTTTGCCTCTGCCAAGCTCTGCGTTGCTCTGCTTGACACTGCTTTGCTCCGTTTGCCTCTATTTTGCTCTGTTTGCGTCTGCTTTGCTCTGTTTGACTCTGTTAGGCTATGTTTTGCTCTGTTAGAATCTATTTGGCTCTGTTTGGCTCTGTTCCGCTTTGTTTGACTCTGTTTGGAACTGCCAGGCTCTGTGTTGCTCTGTTTCACTCTGTAGTGCTCTGCAAGGCTCTGCTTGGCTCTGCAAGCTTCCTTGGTGCCTGTTAGGCTATGTTTTGCTCCGTTTGGCTCTGTTTGTCTCTTATTTTTGCTTTGTTTGGCACTGTTTGCCTCTGTTCGGCTCTGTTTTGCTCTGTTGGGCACTGTTCCTCTCTCTTTGGCTCTGTTTGGTTTTGCCAGGCTCTCTGTTGCTCAGTTGGACTATGTTTCGCTCTGTTTGTATCTTTTTGACTCAGTAGGGCTCTGTTTGCTTCTGTTTTGCTCTCCTTTGCTCTGTTTGGCTCTGTTTGGCTCTGCCAGGCTCTGCTTTGCTCTGCTTGGCTCTGTTTCACTCTTTCGGGATCTGTTTTGCTCTGTTTGCATCTCTTCTGCTCTGCCTGGCTCACGTGTGCTCTGTTTGGCTCTGATTGGCTATGTTTGTCTCTTTTCTTGCTTTGTTTGGCTCTGTTTAGCTCTGATTGGCTCTGTTTTGCTCTGCTTGGCTCTGTGTGGCACTGTCAGGTGCTGCTCTGCTTTGTTTAGTGTTGTTTTGCTCTGCAAGGCTCTGTTATGCTCTTCGTGAAACTGTTTGGCTTTTTTTGGCTCAGTTTTGCTCTGTTTGGCTCTCTTCTGCTCTGTTTGGCTCTGTTTGCCTCCATTATGCTACATCTGCAGCTGTTGTGACCTGTTTGTCTCTGTTTGTCTCTTTATTGCATTGTTTGTCTCTGTTTGCCTCTGTTAGGCTAGGTGTTGCTCGGTGTTGGTCTGTTTGGCTCTGCGTGATTCTGTTTTGCTCTGTTTTGCTCTGTTTGGCTGTTTTGCTCTGTCCCGATCTGCTTGGCGCTGTTTGACTCTTTCTGGATCTGTTTTGCTCTGTTTGCATCTGTTCTGCTCTGTCTGGCTCTCTTGTGCTCCGTTTGGCTCTGATTGGATCTGTTTGTCTCTTTTTTGCTTTGTTTGGCTCTGTTCGGTTCTGTTTTGGTCTGTTTTGCTCTGCTTTGCTCTGACCTGCTCGTTTTGGCTCTGTATGGTTCTGTTTGGCTCTGCAAGGCTCTGGTGCTCTGTTAGGCTATGTTTTGCTCTGTTTGGCTCTGTTCTGCTCCGTTTGGCTCTGTTTGGCTCTGTTTGCTTCTGTTTTGCTCTGTTTTGCTCTGTTTGGCTCTGATCTGCTATATTTGGCTCTGGATGGCTCTGCAAGGCTCTGTGTTGCTCTGTATGTCTCTGTTTCCCTATTTTTGGCTCTGTTTTGCACTGTTTGGCTCTGTCTGGCTCTGCCAGGCTCTGTTTTGCTCTGCTTGGCACTGGTCTGCTCTGTTTCTCTCTGATTGCCTCTGTTTGGCTCTGTTTGACTCTGCCAGGCTCTGTGTTGCTCTGTTTGCCTCTGTATTGCTCTGTTTGTCTCTGTTTCGCTCTGTCTAGCTCTGCTTGGCTCTGCCAGGCTCTGTGTTGCTTTGTTTGGCTGTGTTTGCCTATTTTCTGCATTGTTTGGGTCTGTTCGGCTCTGTTAGGCTCTGTTTTGCTCTGTTTGGCTCTGTTTTGCTTTGTCCCACTCTGCTTGTCTCTGTTTGACTCTTTCGGTCTCTGTTTTGATCTGTTTGCATCTGTTCAGCTCTGTCTGGCTCTCTTGTGCTCCATTTGGCTCTGATTGGCTCTGTTTGTTTCTTTTTTGCTTTGTTTCACTCTGTTAGGCTATGTTTTGCTCTGTTTGTCTCTGTTTTGCTCTGTTTGTGTCTGTTTGGTTCTGTTTTGCTCTGCTTTGCTCTCACCTGCTCTTTTTGGCTCTGTATGGATCAGTTCGGCTCTGCAATGCTCTATGGTGCTCCGTTAGGATATGTTTTGCTCCTTTTGGCTCTGTTCTGCTCTGTTTGGTTCTGCAAGGCACTGTGTTGCTCTGTTTGGCTCTGTTTTGCTATGTCTGGCTCTGTTTTGCACTGCTTGGCTCTGTCTGGCTCTGCTTGGCTCTGTTTCGCTCTACCTGGCTCTGTTTTCCTCCGTTTGGCTCAGTTTCAATCTGTTTGGCTCTGTTTTGCTCTGTTTGGCACTGGTCCGCACCGTTGGGCTCTGTTTCGCTCTGCCAGGCAGTGTATTGTTCTGTTTCGCTCTGTTTCATGCTGTTTGGCTCTGCTTGGCTCTGCCAGTCTCTGTTTTGCTTTGTCTCTTTTCTGCTTTGTTTCTGTCTGGTTGGCTCTGTTATGTTATGTTTTGCTCTCTTTGGCTCTGTCTGGCTCTGATTTGCTCTATCTGGCTCTCATCCACTCTGTTTGGCTCTGTCTGGCTCAGTTTGCCTCTGCCAGGCCTTGCGTTGCTCTGTTTGGCACTTCTTTGCTCTGTTTGCCTCTCTTTTGCTCTGTTTGCCTGTGCTTTGCTCTGTTTGACTCTGTTACGCTATGTTTTACTCTGTTTGGATCTGTTTGGCTCTCTTTGCTTCTGTTTTGCTCTGTCTAGATCCGAATGGCTCTGTTTTGCAATGTTTCGCTCTGTTTGACTCTGTGTGGCTCTGTTCTGGTTTGTTTGACTCTGTTTGGAACTGCTAGGCTCTGTGTTGCTCTGTCTGGCTCTGTTGTGCTCTGCAAGGCACTGTTAGGCTCTGCAAGGTTCTGTGGTGCCTGTTAGGCCATGTTTTGCTCTGTTTCGCTCTGTTTTTCTCTGTTTGGCTCTCTTTGGCTCTGCCAGGCTCTGTTTGGCACTGCTTGGCTCTGTTTGGCACTGCCGGGTGCTGTTTTGCTTTGTTTGGCTCTGTTTTCCTCTGCCTGAAACTGTTTGACTCTGTTTGGCTCAGTATTGATCTGTTTGGCTGTGTTCTTCTCTGTTTGGCTCTGTTTGCCTCTGTTGTGCTCTGTCTGCCTCTGTTGTGATCTGTTTGGCTCTGTTTGTCTCTTTATTGCATTGTTTGTCTCTGTTTGCCTCTGTTAGGCTAGGTTTTGATCGGTATGGATGAGTTTGGCTCTGTTTGGCACTGCGTGATTCTGTTTTGCTCTGTTTAGCTCTGTGTGGCTCTGTTTGGCTCTGTACCGCTCTGCCTGGCTCTGTTTGACTCTTTCTGGCACTGTTTTGCTCTGTTTGCATCTGTTCTGCCCTGTCTGGCTCTCTTCTGCTCCGTTTGGCTCTGATTAGCCCTGTTCAACTCTTTTTTGCTCTGTTTGTCTCTGTTTGCCTCTGCCAGGCTCTGCCAGGCTCTGCTTGACACTGCTTTGCTCCGTTTGCCTCTATTTTGCTCTGTTTGCGTCTGCTTTGCTCTGTTTGACTCTGTTAGGCTATGTTTTGCTCTGTTAGAATCTATTTGGCTCTGTTTGGCGCTGTTCCGCTTTGTTTGACTCTGTTTGGAACTGCCAGGCTCTGTGTTGCACTGTTTCACTCTGTTGTGCTCTGCAAGGCTCTGTTTGGCTCTGCAAGCTTCCTTGGTGCCTGTTAGGCTATGTTTTGCTCTGTTTGGCTCTGTTTGTCTCTTTATCTTCCTTTGTTTGGTACTGTTTGCCTCTGTTCGGCTCTGTTTTGCTCTGTTGGGCATGTTCTTCTCTCTTTGGCTCTGTTTGGTTCTGCCAGGCTCTCTGTTGCTCAGTTGGACTATGTTTCCCTCTGTTTGTATCTTTTTGACTCAGTTGGGCTCTGTTTGCTTCTGTTTTGCTCTCCTTTGCTCTGTTTGGCTCTGTTTGGCTCTGCCAGGCTCTGCTTTGCTCTGCTTGGCTCTGTTTCACTCTTTCGGGATCTGTTTTGCTCTGTTTGCATCTCTTCTGCTCTGCCTGGCTCACGTGTGCTCTGTTTGGCTCTGATTGGCTATGTTTGTCTCTTTTTTTGCTTTGTTTGGCTCTGTTTAGCTCTGATTGGCTCTGTTTTGCTCTGCTTGGCTCTGTGTGGCACTGTCAGGTGCTGCTCTGCTTTGTTTGGCGTTGTTTTGCTCTGCAAGGCTCTGTTTAGCTCTTCGTGAAACTGTTTGGCTTTTTTTGGCTCAGTTTTGCTCTGTTTGGCTCTCTTCTGCTCTGTTTGGCTCTGTTTGCCTCCATTATGCTACATCTGCAGCTGTTGTGACCTGTTTGTCTCTGTTTGTCTCTTTATTGCATTGTTTGTCTCTGTTTGCCTCTGTTAGGCTAGGTGTTGCTCGGTGTGGGTCTGTTTGGCTCTGCGTGATTCTGTTTTGCTCTGTTTTGCTCTGTTTGGCTGTTTTGCTCTGTCCCGATCTGCTTGGCGCCGTTTGACTCTTTCTGGATCTGTTTTGCTCTGTTTGCATCTGTTCTGCTCTGTCTGGCTCTCTCGTGCTCCGTTTGGCTCTGATTGGATCTGTTTGTCTCTTTTTTGCTTTGTTTGGCTCTGTTCGGTTCTGTTTTGGTCTGTTTTGCTCTGCTTTGCTCTGACCTGCTCGTTTTGGCTCTGTATGGTTCTGTTTGGCTCTGCAAGGCTCTGGTGCTCTGTTAGGCTATGTTTTGCTCTGTTTGGCTCTGTTCTGCTCCGTTTGGCTCTGTTTGGCTCTGTTTGCTTCTGTTTTGCTCTGTTTTGCTCTGTTTGGCTCTGATCTGCTATATTTGGCTCTGGATGGCTCTGCAAGGCTCTGTGTTGCTCTGTATGTCTCTGTTTCCCTAGTTTTGGCTCTGTTTTGCACTGTTTGGCTCTGTCTGGCTCTGCCAGGCTCTGTTTTGCTCTGCTTGGCACGGGTCCGCTCGGTTTGTCTCTGATTGCCTCTGTTTGGCTCTGTTTGACTCTGCCAGGCTCTGTGTTATTCTGTTTGTCTCTGTCTTGCTCTGTTTGTCTCTGTTTCGCTCTGTCTAGCTCTGCTTGGCTCTGCCAGGCTCTGTGTTGCTTTGTTTGGCTGTGTTTGCCTATTTTCTGCATTGTTTGGGTCTGTTCGGCTCTGTTAGGCTCTGTTTTGCTCTGTTTGGCTCTGTGTTGCTCTGTCCCACTCTGCTTGACTCTGTTTGACTCTTTCGGGCTCTGTTTTGATCTGTTTGCATCTGTTCAGCTCTGTCTGGCTCTCTTGTGCTCCATTTGGCTCTGATTGCTCTGTTTGTCTCTTTTTTGCTTTGTTTCACTCTGTTAGGCTATGTTTTGCTCTGTTTGTCTCTGTTGTGCTCTGTTTGTGTCTGTTTGGTTCTGTTTTGCTCTGCTTTGCTCTCACCTGCTCTTTTTGGCTCTGTATGGATCAGTTTGGCTCTGCAAGGCTCTATGGTGATCCGTTAGGATATGTTTTGATCTGTTTGGCTCTGTTCTGCTCTATTTGGCTCTGCCAGGCTCTGTTTGTTTCTTTTGGCTCTGTTTTGCTCCGTTTGGTTCTGCAAGGCTCTGTCTGGCTCTGTTTGGCTCTGTGTTGCTATGTGTGGCTCTGCTTTGCACTGCTTGGCTCTGTCTGGCTCTGCTTGGCTCTGTTTCACTCTACCTGGCTCTGTTTTCCTCCGTTTGGCTCAGTTTCAATCTGTTTGCTCTGTTTTGCTCTGTTTGGCACTGGTCTGCTCTGTTTGGCTCTGCTTGGCTCTGCCAGGCTCTGTTTTGCTTTGTCTCTTTCTGCTTTGTTTCGGTCTGGTTGCCTCTGTTATGTTATGTTTTTGCTCTCTTTGGCTCTGTCTGGCTCTGATTTGCTCTATCTGGCTCTCATCCACTCTGTTTGGCTCTGTCTGGCTCAGTTTGCCTCTGCCAGGCCTTGCGTTGCTCTGTTTGGCACTGCTTTGCTCTGTTTGCCTCTCTTTTGCTCTGTTTGCCTGTGCTTTGCTCTGTTTGACTCTGTTACGCTATGTTTTACTCTGTTTGGATCTGTTTGGCTCTCTTTGCTTCTGTTTTGCTCTGTCTAGATCCGAATGGCTCTGTTTTGCAATGTTTCGCTCTGTTTGACTCTGTGTGGCTCTGTTCTGGTTTGTTTGACTCTGTTTGGAACTGCTAGGCTCTGTGTTGCTCTGTCTGGCTCTGTTGTGCTCTGCAAGGCACTGTTAGGCTCTGCAAGGTTCTGTGGTGCCTGTTAGGCCATGTTTTGCTCTGTTTCGCTCTGTTTTTCTCTGTTTGGCTCTCTTTGGCTCTGCCAGGCTCTGTTTGGCACTGCTTGGCTCTGTTTGGCACTGCCGGGTGCTGTTTTGTTTTGTTTGGCTCTGTTTTCCTCTGCCTGAAACTGTTTGACTCTGTTTGGCTCAGTATTGATCTGTTTGGCTGTGTTCTTCTCTGTTTGGCTCTGTTTGCCTCTGTTGTGCTCTGTCTGCCTCTGTTGTGATCTGTTTGGCTCTGTTTGTCTCTTTATTGCATTGTTTGTCTCTGTTTGCCTCTGTTAGGCTAGGTTTTGATCGGTATGGATGAGTTTGGCTCTGTTTGGCACTGCGTGATTCTGTTTTGCTCTGTTTAGCTCTGTGTGGCTCTGTTTGGCTCTGTACCGCTCTGCCTGGCTCTGTTTGACTCTTTCTGGCACTGTTTTGCTCTGTTTGCATCTGTTCTGCCCTGTCTGGCTCTCTTCTGCTCCGTTTGGCTCTGATTAGCCCTGTTCAACTCTTTTTTGCTCTGTTTGTCTCTGTTTGCCTCTGCCAGGCTCTGCCAGGCTCTGCTTGACACTGCTTTGCTCCGTTTGCCTCTATTTTGCTCTGTTTGCGTCTGCTTTGCTCTGTTTGACTCTGTTAGGCTATGTTTTGCTCTGTTAGAATCTATTTGGCTCTGTTTGGCGCTGTTCCGCTTTGTTTGACTCTGTTTGGAACTGCCAGGCTCTGTGTTGCACTGTTTCACTCTGTTGTGCTCTGCAAGGCTCTGTTTGGCTCTGCAAGCTTCCTTGGTGCCTGTTAGGCTATGTTTTGCTCTGTTTGGCTCTGTTTGTCTCTTTATCTTCCTTTGTTTGGTACTGTTTGCCTCTGTTCGGCTCTGTTTTGCTCTGTTGGGCATGTTCTTCTCTCTTTGGCTCTGTTTGGTTCTGCCAGGCTCTCTGTTGCTCAGTTGGACTATGTTTCCCTCTGTTTGTATCTTTTTGACTCAGTTGGGCTCTGTTTGCTTCTGTTTTGCTCTCCTTTGCTCTGTTTGGCTCTGTTTGGCTCTGCCAGGCTCTGCTTTGCTCTGCTTGGCTCTGTTTCACTCTTTCGGGATCTGTTTTGCTCTGTTTGCATCTCTTCTGCTCTGCCTGGCTCACGTGTGCTCTGTTTGGCTCTGATTGGCTATGTTTGTCTCTTTTTTTGCTTTGTTTGGCTCTGTTTAGCTCTGATTGGCTCTGTTTTGCTCTGCTTGGCTCTGTGTGGCACTGTCAGGTGCCGCTCTGCTTTGTTTGGCGTTGTTTTGCTCTGCAAGGCTCTGTTTAGCTCTTCGTGAAACTGTTTGGCTTTTTTTGGCTCAGTTTTGCTCTGTTTGGCTCTCTTCTGCTCTGTTTGGCTCTGTTTGCCTCCATTATGCTACATCTGCAGCTGTTGTGACCTGTTTGTCTCTGTTTGTCTCTTTATTGCATTGTTTGTCTCTGTTTGCCTCTGTTAGGCTAGGTGTTGCTCGGTGTGGGTCTGTTTGGCTCTGCGTGATTCTGTTTTGCTCTGTTTTGCTCTGTTTGGCTGTTTTGCTCTGTCCCGGTCTGCTTGGCGCCGTTTGACTCTTTCTGGATCTGTTTGCTCTGTTTGCATCTGTTCTGCTCTGTCTGGCTCTCTCGTGCTCCGTTTGGCTCTGATTGGATCTGTTTGTCTCTTTTTTGCTTTGTTTGGCTCTGTTCGGTTCTGTTTTGGTCTGTTTTGCTCTGCTTTGCTCTGACCTGCTCGTTTTGGCTCTGTATGGTTCTGTTTGGCTCTGCAAGGCTCTGGTGCTCTGTTAGGCTATGTTTTGCTCTGTTTGGCTCTGTTCTGCTCCGTTTGGCTCTGTTTGGCTCTGTTTGCTTCTGTTTTGCTCTGTTTTGCTCTGTTTGGCTCTGATCTGCTATATTTGGCTCTGGATGGCTCTGCAAGGCTCTGTGTTGCTCTGTATGTCTCTGTTTCCCTAGTTTTGGCTCTGTTTTGCACTGTTTGGCTCTGTCTGGCTCTGCCAGGCTCTGTTTTGCTCTGCTTGGCACGGGTCCGCTCGGTTTGTCTCTGATTGCCTCTGTTTGGCTCTGTTTGACTCTGCCAGGCTCTGTGTTGTTCTGTTTGTCTCTGTCTTGCTCTGTTTGTCTCTGTTTCGCTCTGTCTAGCTCTGCTTGGCTCTGCCAGGCTCTGTGTTGCTTTGTTTGGCTGTGTTTGCCTATTTTCTGCATTGTTTGGGTCTGTTCGGCTCTGTTAGGCTCTGTTTTGCTCTGTTTGGCTCTGTGTTGCTCTGTCCCACTCTGCTTGACTCTGTTTGACTCTTTCGGGCTCTGTTTTGATCTGTTTGCATCTGTTCAGCTCTGTCTGGCTCTCTTGTGCTCCATTTGGCTCTGATTGGCTCTGTTTGTCTCTTTTTTGCTTTGTTTCACTCTGTTAGGCTATGTTTTGCTCTGTTTGTCTCTGTTGTGCTCTGTTTGTGTCTGTTTGGTTCTGTTTTGCTCTGCTTTGCTCTCACCTGCTCTTTTTGGCTCTGTATGGATCAGTTTGGCTCTGCAAGGCTCTATGGTGATCCGTTAGGATATGTTTTGATCTGTTTGGCTCTGTTCTGCTCTATTTGGCTCTGCCAGGCTCTGTTTGTTTCTTTTGGCTCTGTTTTGCTCCGTTTGGTTCTGCAAGGCTCTGTCTGGCTCTGTTTGGCTCTGTGTTGCTATGTGTGGCTCTGCTTTGCACTGCTTGGCTCTGTCTGGCTCTGCCTGGCTCTGTTTCACTCTACCTGGCTCTGTTTTCCTCCGTTTGGCTCAGTTTCAATCTGTTTGGCTCTGTTTTGCTCTGTTTGGCACTGGTCTGCTCTGTTTGGCTCTGCTTGGCTCTGCCAGGCTCTGTTTTGCTTTGTCTCTTTTCTGCTTTGTTTCGGTCTGGTTGCCTCTGTTATGTTATGTTTTGCTCTCTTTGGCTCTGTCTGGCTCTGATTTGCTCTATCTGGCTCTCATCCACTCTGTTTGGCTCTGTCTGGCTCAGTTTGCCTCTGCCAGGCCTTGCGTTGCTCTGTTTGGCACTGCTTTGCTCTGTTTGCCTCTCTTTTGCTCTGTTTGCCTGTGCTTTGCTCTGTTTGACTCTGTTACGCTATGTTTTACTCTGTTTGGATCTGTTTGGCTCTCTTTGCTTCTGTTTTGCTCTGTCTAGATCTGTATGGCTCTGTTTTGCAATGTTTCGCTCTGTTTGACTCTGTGTGGATCTGTTCTGGTTTGTTTGACTCTGTTTGGAACTGCTCGGCTCTGTGTTGCTCTGTCTGGCTCTGTTGTGCTCTGCAAGGCACTGTTAGGCTCTGCAAGGTTCTGTGGTGCCTGTTAGGCCATGTTTTGCTCTGTTTCGCTCTGTTTTTCTCTGTTTGGCTCTCTTTGGCTCTGCCAGGCTCTGTTTGGCACTGCTTGGCTCTGTTTGGCACTGCCGGGTGCTGTTTTGCTTTGTTTGGCTCTGTTTTCCTCTGCCTGAAACTGTTTGACTCTGTTTGGCTCAGTATTGATCTGTTTGGCTGTGTTCTTCTCTGTTTGGCTCTGTTTGCCTCTGTTGTGCTCTGTCTGCCTCTGTTGTGATCTGTTTGGCTCTGTTTGTCTCTTTATTGCATTGTTTGTCTCTGTTTGCCTCTGTTAGTCCAGGTTTTTTTCGGTATGGATGAGTTTGGCTCTGTTTGGCACTGCGTGATTCTGTTTTGCTCTGTTTTGCACTGTTTGGCTCTGTTTGGCTCTGTCCCGCTCTGCTTGGCTCTGTTTGACTCTTTCTGGCACTGTTTTGCTCTGTTTGCATCTGTTCTGCTCTGTCTGGCTCTCTTGTGCTCCGTTTGGCTCTGATTAGCCCTGTTCAACTCTTTTTTGCTCTGTTTGTCTCTGTTTGCCTCTGCCAGGCTCTGCCAGGCTCTGCTTGACACTGCTTTGCTCTGTTTGCCTCTATTTTGCTCTGTTTGCGTCTGCTTTGCTCTGTTTGACTCTGTTAGGCTATGTTTTGCTCTGTTAGAATCTATTTGGCTCTGTTTGGCTCTGTTCCGCTTTGTTTGACTCTGTTTGGAACTGCCAGGCTCTGTGTTGCTCTGTTTCACTCTGTAGTGCTCTGCAAGGCTCTGTTTGGCTCTGCAAGCTTCCTTGGTGCCTGTTAGGCTATGTTTTGCTCTGTTTGGCTCTGTTTGTCTCTTTTCTTTGCTTTGTTTGGCACTGTTTGCCTCTGTTCGGCTCTGTTTTGCTCTGTTGGGCACTGTTCTTCTCTCTTTGGCTCTGTTTGGTTCTGCCAGGCTCTCTGTTGCTCAGTTGGACTATGTTTCGCTCTGTTTGTATCTTTTTGACTCAGTTGGGCTCTGTTTGCTTCTGTTTTGCTCTCCTTTGCTCTGTTTGGCTCTGTTTGGCTCTGCCAGGCTCTGCTTTGCTCTGCTTGGCTCTGTTTCACTCTTTCGGGATCTGTTTTGCTCTGTTTGCATCTCTTCTGCTCTGCCTGCCTCACGTGTGCTCTGTTTGGCTCTGATTGGCTATGTTTGTCTCTTTTCTTGCTTTGTTTGGCTCTGTTTAGCTCTGATTGGCTCTGTTTTGCTCTGCTTGGCTCTGTGTGGCACTGTCAGGTGCTGCTCTGCTTTGTTTGGCGTTGTTTTGCTCTGCAAGGCTCTGTTTAGCTCTTCGTGAAACTGTTTGGCATTTCTTGGCTCAGTCTTGCTCTGTTTGGCTCTCTTCTGCTCTGTTTGGCTCTGTTTGCCTCCATTATGCTACATCTGCAGCTGTTGTGACCTGTTTGTCTCTGTTTGTCTCTTTATTGCATTGTTTGTCTCTGTTTGCCTCTGTTAGGCTAGGTGTTGCTCGGTGTGGGTCTGTTTGGTTCTGTGTGATTCTGTTTTGCTCTGTTTTGCTCTGTTTGGCTCTGTTTGGCTCTGTCCCGCTCTGCTTGGCTCTGTTTGACTCTTTCTGGCACTGTTTTGCTCTGTTTGCATCTGTTCTGCTCTGTCTGGCTCTCTTGTGCTCCGTTTGGCTCTGATTAGCCCTGTTCAGCTCTTTTTTGCTCTGCTTTGCTCTGTTTGCCTCTGCCAAGCTCTGCCAGGCTCTGCTTGACACTGCTTTGCTCCGTTTGCCTCTATTTTGCTCTGTTTGCGTCTGCTTTGCTCTGTTTGACTCTGTTAGGCTATGTTTTGCTCTGTTAGAATCTATTTGGCTCTGTTTGGCTCTGTTCCGCTTTGTTTGACTCTGTTTGGAACTGCCAGGCTCTGTGTTGCTCTGTTTCACTCTGTAGTGCTCTGCAAGGCTCTGCTTGGCTCTGCAAGCTTCCTTGGTGCCTGTTAGGCTATGTTTTGCTCCGTTTGGCTCTGTTTGTCTCTTATTTTTGCTTTGTTTGGCACTGTTTGCCTCTGTTCGGCTCTGTTTTGCTCTGTTGGGCACTGTTCCTCTCTCTTTGGCTCTGTTTGGTTCTGCCAGGCTCTCTGTTGCTCAGTTGGACTATGTTTCGCTCTGTTTGTATCTTTTTGACTCAGTTGGGCTCTGTTTGCTTCTGTTTTGCTCTCCTTTGCTCTGTTTGGCTCTGTTTGGCTCTGCCAGGCTCTGCTTTGCTCTGCTTGGCTCTGTTTCACTCTTTCGGGATCTGTTTTGCTCTGTTTGCATCTCTTCTGCTCTGCCTGCCTCACGTGTGCTCTGTTTGGCTCTGATTGGCTATGTTTGTCTCTTTTCTTGCTTTGTTTGGCTCTGTTTAGCTCTGATTGGCTCTGTTTTGCTCTGCTTGGCTCTGTGCGGCACTGTCAGGTGCTGCTCTGCTTTGTTTGGCGTTGTTTTGCTCTGCAAGGCTCTGTTTCGCTCTTCGTGAAACTGCTTGGCTTTTTTTGGCTCAGTTTTGCTCTGTTTGGCTCTCTTCTGCTCTGTTTGGCTCTGTTTGCCTCCATTATGCTACATCTGCAGCTGTTGTGACCTGTTTGTCTCTGTTTGTCTCTTTATTGCATTGTTTGTCTCTGTTTGCCTCTGTTAGGCTAGGTGTTGCTCGGTGTGGGTCTGTTTGGCTCTGCGTGATTCTGTTTTGCTCTGTTTTGCTCTGTTTGGCTGTTTTGCTCTGTCCCGATCTGCTTGGTGCTGTTTGACTCTTTCTGGATCTGTTTTGCTCTGTTTGCATCTGTTCTGCTCTGTCTGGCTCTCTTGTGCTCCGTTTGGCTCTGATTGGATCTGTTTGTCTCTTTTTTGCTTTGTTTGGCTCTGTTCGGTTCTGTTTTGGTCTGTTTTGCTCTGCTTTGCTCTGACCTGCTCGTTTTGGCTCTGTATGGTTCTGTTTGGCTCTGCAAGGCTCTGGTGCTCTGTTAGGCTATGTATTGCTCTGTTTGGCTCTGTTCTGCTCCGTTTGGCTCTGTTTGGCTCTGTTTGCTTCTGTTTTGCTCTGTTTTGCTCTGTTTGGCTCTGATCTGCTATATTTGGCTCTGGATGGCTCTGCAAGGCTCTGTGTTGCTCTGTATGTCTCTGTTTCCCTAGTTTTGGCTCTGTTTTGCACTGTTTGGCTCTGTCTGGCTCTGCCAGGCTCTGTTTTGCTCTGCTTGGCACGGGGTCCGCTCGGTTTGTCTCTGATTGCCTCTGTTTGGCTCTGTTTGACTCTGCCAGGCTCTGTGTTGTTCTGTTTGTCTCTGTCTTGCTCTGTTTGTCTCTGTTTCGCTCTGTCTAGCTCTGCTTGGCTCTGCCAGGCTCTGTGTTGCTTGTTTGGCTGTGTTTGCCTATTTTCTGCATTGTTTGGGTCTGTTCGG
The DNA here is from genome assembly GCA_026770705.1 of Isurus oxyrinchus. NCBI lineage: Eukaryota > Metazoa > Chordata > Chondrichthyes > Lamniformes > Lamnidae > Isurus > Isurus oxyrinchus. The sequence continues at coordinate 2,189 of JANJGN010004436.1, read as the reverse complement.
CTCTGTTAGGCTCTGTTTTGCTCTGTTTGGCTCTGTTTTGCTCTGTCCCACTCTGCTTGTCTCTGTTTGACCCTTTCGGGCTCTGTTTTCATCTGTTTGCATCTGTTCAGCTCTGTCTGGCTCTCTTGTGCTCCATTTGGCTCTGATTGGCTCTGTTTGTCTCTTTTTTGCTTTGTTTCACTCTGTTAGGCTATGTTTTGCTCTGTTTGTCTCTGTTTTGCTCTGTTTGTGTCTGTTTGGTTCTGTTTTGCTCTGCTTTGCTCTCACCTGCTCTTTTTGGCTCTGTATGGATCAGTTTGGCTCTGCAAGGCTCTATGGTGCTCCGTTAGGATATGTTTTGATCTGTTTGGCTCTGTTCTGCTCTATTTGGCTCTGCCAGGCTCTGTTTGTTTCTTTTGGCTCTGTTTTGCTCCGTTTGGTTCTGCAAGGCTCTGTCTGGCTCTGTTTGGCTCTGTGTTGCTATGTGTGGCTCTGCTTTGCACTGCTTGGCTCTGTCTGGCTCTGCTTGGCTCTGTTTCACTCTACCTGGCTCTGTTTTCCTCCGTTTGGCTCAGTTTCAATCTGTTTGGCTCTGTTTTGCTCTGTTTGGCACTGGTCTGCTCTGTTTGGCTCTGCTTGGCTCTGCCAGGCTCTGTTTTGCTTTGTCTCTTTTCTGCTTTGTTTCGGTCTGGTTGCCTCTGTTATGTTATGTTTTGCTCTCTTTGGCTCTGTCTGGCTCTGATTTGCTCTATCTGGCTCTCATCCACTCTGTTTGGCTCTGTCTGGCTCAGTTTGCCTCTGCCAGGCCTTGCGTTGCTCTGTTTGGCACTGCTTTGCTCTGTTTGCCTCTCTTTTGCTCTGTTTGCCTGTGCTTTGCTCTGTTTGACTCTGTTACGCTATGTTTTACTCTGTTTGGATCTGTTTGGCTCTCTTTGCTTCTGTTTTGCTCTGTCTAGATCTGTATGGCTCTGTTTTGCAATGTTTCGCTCTGTTTGGCTCTGTGTGGCTCTGTTCTGGTTTGTTTGACTCTGTTTGGAACTGCTCGGCTCTGTGTTGCTCTGTCTGGCTCTGTTGTGCTCTGCAAGGCACTGTTAGGCTCTGCAAGGTTCTGTGGTGCCTGTTAGGCCATGTTTTGCTCTGTTTCGCTCTGTTTTTCTCTGTTTGGCTCTCTTTGGCTCTGCCAGGCTCTGTTTGGCACTGCTTGGCTCTGTTTGGCACTGCCGGGTGCTGTTTTGCTTTGTTTGGCTCTGTTTTCCTCTGCCTGAAACTGTTTGACTCTGTTTGGCTCAGTATTGATCTGTTTGGCTGTGTTCTTCTCTGTTTGGCTCTGTTTGCCTCTGTTGTGCTCTGTCTGCCTCTGTTGTGATCTGTTTGGCTCTGTTTGTCTCTTTATTGCATTGTTTGTCTCTATTTGCCTCTGTTAGGCTAGGTTTTTTTCGGTATGGATGAGTTTGGCTCTGTTTGGCACTGCGTGATTCTGTTTTGCTCTGTTTTGCACTGTTTGGCTCTGTTTGGCTCTGTCCCGCTCTGCTTGGCTCTGTTTGACTCTTTCTGGCACTGTTTTGCCCGGTTTGCATCTGTTCTGCTCTGTCTGGCTCTCTTGTGCTCCGTTTGGCTCTGATTAGCCCTGTTCAACTCTTTTTTGCTCTGTTTGTCTCTGTTTGCCTCTGCCAGGCTCTGCCAGGCTCTGCTTGACACTGCTTTGCTCTGTTTGCCTCTATTTTGCTCTGTTTGCGTCTGCTTTGCTCTGTTTGACTCTGTTAGGCTATGTTTTGCTCTGTTAGAATCTATTTGGCTCTGTTTGGCTCTGTTCCGCTTTGTTTGACTCTGTTTGGAACTGCCAGGCTCTGTGTTGCTCTGTTTCACTCTGTAGTGCTCTGCAAGGCTCTGCTTGGCTCTGCAAGCTTCCTTGGTGCCTGTTAGGCTATGTTTTGCTCTGTTTGGCTCTGTTTGTCTCTTTTCTTTGCTTTGTTTGGCACTGTTTGCCTCTGTTCGGCTCTGTTTTGCTCAGTTGGGCACTGTTCTTCTCTCTTTGGCTCTGTTTGGTTCTGCCAGGCTCTCTGTTGCTCAGTTGGACTATGTTTCGCTCTGTTTGTATCTTTTTGACTCAGTTGGGCTCTGTTTGCTTCTGTTTTGCTCTCCTTTGCTCTGTTTGGCTCTGTTTGGCTCTGCCAGGCTCTGCTTTGCTCTGCTTGGCTCTGTTTCACTCT
>JANJGN010004435.1:0-33368 GCA_026770705.1 Isurus oxyrinchus | reverse complement strand
CACATCCCAGAAACACCTAATAAATACTGACACACTCCCCAGATTCGCCCAATAAATACTGACACAATCCCCAGAATCGCTATATAAATACTGACACACTCCCCGGAATCGTGCTATAAATACGGACACAGTCCCTGGAATAGGTCTATAAATTCTGACACATTCCCCGGAATCGGCCCATAAATATTGGCAGTTTCCCGGAATCGACCTATAAATACTGACACACTCCCGAAATCGCCCTATAAATACTGACACACTCCCCGGAATTGCCCGATAAATACTGACACAATCCCCGGAATCGCCCCATGAAGACTGACACACTCCCAGAATTGCCCTATAAAACCTGACACAGTGCCCGGAATAGCCCAATAAATTCAGACACACACCCCGGAATCACCCTATAAATACTGACACACAACTGGAATCACTCTAAAAGTAATGGCACACTTCCGAGAGTCGCCCTATAAATCCTGAAACACTGCCTGGAATCATCCTGTAAATACTGACCCGCTGCCAGGAATTGCCCTGTAAATACTGACACACTCCCCGGAATCGCCCTATAAATACTGAGACACTCCCAGGAATTGCCCTATAAATAATGACACACTCCCCAGATACGTCCTATAAATACTGACACACTCCCCGGAATAGCCATATAAATACTGACACACTCCCCGATATCGCCCTATAAATATTGACACACTCCCTGATATCGCCTTATAAATACTGACACACTCCCCGGAATCGCCCTATAAATATTGGCACACTCCTCCAAATCGCCCTATAAATATTGACACACTCCCCGATATCGCCCTATAAATATTGACACACTCCCTGATATCGCCTTATAAATACTGACACACTCCCCGGAATCGCCCTATAAATACTGAGACACTACCAGGAATCGCCCTATAAATAATGACACATTCCCTAGATACACCCTATAAATACTGTCACGCTACCCATAAGCGCCCAATAAATACTGACACACTCCCCGGAATCACCCTATAAATACTGACAAACTCCCCGGAATCGCCCTATAAATAGTGACACACTCCCCGGAATCGCCTTACAATTACTGAGACAGTCCCGGAATCGCCCTATATATAATGACACTCTCCCCGGAATTGTCCTATAAATACTGACACACTACCTGGAATCACCCTACAAATTCTGACACACTTCCCGGAATCACCCTATAAATACTGACACACCCGGGAGAATCAACCTATAAATACTGACACGCTCCCCAGATTCGCCCTATAAATATTGACACACTCACCGGAATCGTGCTATAAATACGGACACACATCCAGGAATAGGTCTATAAATTCTGACACATTCCCCAGAATCGGCCCATAAATACTGACACTTTCCCGGAATCGACTTATAAATACTAACACAAGCCCCGGAATCGCCCTATAAATACTGACACACTGCTGGGAATCGCCCCAAACATCCTGACACAATCCCCAGAATCACCCCATAAAGAGTGACACACTCCCCGGAATCGCCCTATAAATACTGACACACTCCCCGGAATCACCTTATAAATACTGTCACACTCCCTGGAAAGGTATTAAAAATAGTGTCTATGTCTCCGGAATTACCCTATAAATACTGACACACTCCCGGGAATCGCATTAAAAATACTGACTCACTCTCCGGAATGGCCCGATAAATACTGACACACTACCTGGAATCACCCTACAAATACTGACACACATCCCGGAATCACCCTATAAATACTGACACACTTCCCGGAATCGCCTTATAAATACTGACACATTCCCTGCAATCGTATTAAAAATAGTGTCTACGTCTCCGGAATTGCCCCAAAAATACTGACACACTCCAGGGAATCATCCTATAAATACTGACACAATTCCCGGAATCGCCCTATAAATGCTGACACATTACCCGGAATCGTCCAATAAATAATGACGCTATTCCCGGAATCGCCCTATAAATACAGAAACACACCCGGGAATCGTCCTATAAATACTGACGCTATCCCCGGAATCGCCCTATAAATACAGAAACACACCCGGGAATCACCCTATAAATACAGACACACTCCCTGGATTCGTCCTTTAAATACTGACACACTCCCTGGAATCGCCTTATAAACACTGACACACTCCGCAGAATTGCCCTAAAAATACTGACACACTCCCTGGAATCGCCCTATAAATACTGACACACTCCCTGGAATCACACCATAAATACTGACACACTCCGCGGAATCGCCCTTTGAATACTGACAGAGTTCCTGGAATCACCCTATAAATATTGACACATTGCCCAGAATCACCCTATAAATACTGACACACTGCCCGGAATCGCCCATTAAATTCTGACACATTCCCCGGAATCGGCCCATAAATACTGACACATTCCCCGAATTGCCCTATAGATGCTGACACACTCCCCGGAATTGCCCTATAAATACTGACACATTCCCTGGAATTGTCCCATAAATACTGACACAATCCCAGGAATCGCCCTATAAATACAGACACAGTCCTGGGAATCGCCCTATAAATACAGGCACATTACCAGGAATCACCCTATAAATACTGACACGCCCGGGAGAATCAACCTATAAATACTGACATGCTCCCCAGATTCGCCCTATAAATACTGACACACTCCCCGGAATCGTGCTATAAATACAGACACACTCCCTGGAATAGGTCTATAAATTCTGACACATTCCCCAGAATCAGCCCATAAATACTGACACTTTCCCGGAATCGACCTATAAATACTAACACAATCCACAGAATCTCCCTATAAATACTGACACACTGCTGGGAATCACCCCATACATCCTGACACAATCCCCAGAATCGCCCCATAAAGAGTGACACACTCCCCGGAATCGCCGTATAAATACTGACACACTGCCCGGAATCGCCCAATAAATTCTGACACATTCCCCTGAATCGGCCCATAAATACTGACACATTCCCCAAATTGCCCTATAGATGCTGACACAGTCCCCGGAATCACCCTATAAATACTGACACATTCCACGGAATTGTCCCATAAATACTGACACAATCCCAGGAATCGCCGTATAAATACAGACACAGTCGGGGGAATCTCCCTATAAATACAGGCACATTGCCAGGAATCACCCTATAAATACTGACACACTCCCCGGAATCGCCATATAAATATTGACACACTCCCCGGAATAGCCCTATAAACACTGACACACTCCCTGGAATCGCCCTATAAATAATTCCACACTTCCCCGGAATCGCCCTATAAATACTGACACACTCCCCGGAATTGCCCTCTGAATATTGACATACACCATGGAATTGCCCTATAAATATTGACACACTCCCCGGAATCGCCCTATAAATTCTGACGCACTCCCCACAATTGCCCCACAAAGACTGACACACTCCCCAGAATCGCCCTATAAATCCTGAAACACTTCCTGATATCGCGCTCTAAAAACAGACACACTCCCCGGAATCGCCCTATAAATACCGACACACTGCCGGGAATCGCCATATAAATACAGACACACTCCCCGGAATCGCCATATAAATTCTGACACACTCCCCGTAATCGCCCTATAAATACAGGCACACTCCCTGGAACCGGCCTATAAATAGAGACACTCTCCCTGGAATCGCCCTATAATTACCGACACACTCCCCGGAATCACCCCATGGATTCTGACACACGCCCCGGAATCGCCCTATAAATACTGACACAATCTCTGGAATCCTCCCATGAATTCTTAAACATTCCCTGGAATTGCCCCCTAACTGCTGACACATTCCCGGAATCGCCCTATAAATACTGACACAATCCACAGAATCACCCTATAAATACTGATACACCGCCTGGAATCGCCCTATAAATACTAACACACTCCCCGCATTCGCCCTATAAATATTGACACACACCCCGGAATCACCCTATAAATACTAACACACTCCCCGCATTCGCCCTATAAATATTGACACACACCCCGGAATCGCCCTATAAATACTGACACACTCCCCGGAATCGCCCTATAAATATTGACATACACCCCGGAATTGCCCTATAAATATTGACACACTCCCCGGAATCGCCCTATAAATTCTGACGCACTCCCCACAATTGCCCCACAAAGACTGACACACTCCCCAGAATCGCCCTATAAATCCTGAAACACTTCCTGATATCGCGCTCTAAAAACAGACACACTCCCCGAAATCGCCCTGTAAGTACCGACACACTGCCGGGAAGCGCCATATAAATACAGACACACTCCCCGGAATCGCCATAAAAATTCTGACACACTCCCCGTAATCGCCCTATAAATACAGGCACACTCCCTGGATCGGCCTATAAATAGAGACACTCTCCCTGGAATCGCCTTATAATTACCGACACACCCCCCGGAATCACCCCATGGATTCTGACACATGCCCCGGAATCGCCCTATAAATACTGACACACTGCCCGGAATCGCCCAATAAATTCTGACACATTCCCCTGAATCGGCCCATAAATACTGACACATTCCCCAAATTGCCCTATAGATGCTGACACAGTCCCCGGAATCACCCTATAAATACTGACACATTCCACGGAATTGTCCCATAAATACTGACACAATCCCAGGAATCGCCGTATAAATACAGACACAGTCGGGGGAATCTCCCTATAAATACAGGCACATTGCCAGCTATCACCCTATAAATACTGACACACTCCCCGGAATCGCCATATAAATATTGACACACTCCCCGGAATAGCCCTATAAACACTGACACACTCCCTGGAATCGCCCTATAAATAATTCCACACTTCCCCGGAATCGCCCTATAAATACTGACACACTCCCCGGAATTGCCCTCTGAATATTGACATACACCATGGAATTGCCCTATAAATATTGACACACTCCCCGGAATCGCCCTATAAATTCTGACGCACTCCCCACAATTGCCCCACAAAGACTGACAGACTCCCCAGAATCGCCCTATAAATCCTGAAACACTTCCTGATATCGCGGTCTAAAAACAGACACACTCCCCGGAATCGCCCTATAAATACCGACACACTGCCGGGAATCGCCATATAAATACAGACACACTCCCCGGAATCGCCATATAAATTCTGACACACTCCCCGTAATCGCCCTATAAATACAGGCACACTCCCTGGAACCGGCCTATAAATAGAGACACTCTCCCTGGAATCGCCCTATAATTACCGACACACTCCCCGGAATCACCCCATGGATTCTGACACACGCCCCGGAATCGCCCTATAAATACTGACACAATCTCTGGAATCCTCCCATGAATTCTTAAACATTCCCTGGAATTGCCCCCTAACTGCTGACACATTCCCGGAATCGCCCTATAAATACTGACACAATCCACAGAATCACCCTATAAATACTGATACACCGCCTGGAATCGCCCTATAAATACTAACACACTCCCCGCATTCGCCCTATAAATATTGACACACACCCCGGAATCGCCCTATAAATACTAACACACTCCCCGCATTCGCCCTATAAATATTGACACACACCCCGGAATCGCCCTATAAATACTGACACACTCCCCGGAATCGCCCTATAAATATTGACATACACCCCGGAATTGCCCTATAAATATTGACACACTCCCCGGAATCGCCCTATAAATTCTGACGCACTCCCCACAATTGCCCCACAAAGACTGACACACTCCCCAGAATCGCCCTATAAATCCTGAAACACTTCCTGATATCGCGCTCTAAAAACAGACACACTCCCCGAAATCGCCCTATAAGTACCGACACACTGCCGGGAAGCGCCATATAAATACAGACACACTCCCCGGAATCGCCATAAAAATTCTGACACACTCCCCGTAATCGCCCTATAAATACAGGCACACTCCCTGGATCGGCCTATAAATAGAGACACTCTCCCTGGAATCGCCTTATAATTACCGACACACCCCCCGGAATCACCCCATGGATTCTGACACATGCCCCGGAATCGCCCTATAAATACTGACACAATCTCTGGAATCGCCCCATGAATTCTTAAACATTACCTGGAATTGCCCCCTAACTGCTGACACATTCCTGGAATTGCCCTATGAATACTGACACAATCCACAGAATCACCCTATAAATACTGATACACCGCCTGGAATCGCCGTATAAATACTGACACACTACCTGGAATCACCCTAAAAATACTGACACACATCCCGAAATCTCCCTATAAATACTGACACACCCGCGATAATCGCCGTATAAATACTGACACACTCCCCGGCATCGCCCCATATTTACTGACACACTCCCCGGCATCGCCCTATAAACACTGACACTCTCCGTGGCATCGACCTATAATAGTGACACCCTCCCCGGAATCGCCCTATAAATATTGACACACTCCCCGGAATCATGCTATAAATACGGACACATGCCCTGGAATAGGCCTATAAATTCTGACACATTCCCCAGAAACGGCCCATAAATATTAGCCGTTTCCCGGAATCAACCCATAAATACTGACACACTCCCCGGAATCGCCCTATACATACTGACACACTCCCCGGATTCGCCCGAAAAATACTGACACAATCCCCAGAATCGCCCCATGAAGACTGACACACTCCCCAGAATTGCCCTATAAATCCTGACACAGTGCCCGGAATGGACCAATAAATTCAGACACACACCCCGGAATCACCCTATAAATACTGACACACAACCGGAATCACTCTATAAATAATGACACACTCCCGAGCGTCGACCTATAAATGCTGAAACACTGCCTGGAATCATCCTGTAAATAATGAGACGCTGCCAGGAATCGCCCTGTAAATACTGATACACTCCCCGGAATCGCCCAATATTACTGACACACTCCCTGGAATCGCCCTATAAATACTGAGACACTCCCAGGAATTGCCCTATAAATAATGACACACACCTCAGATACGCCCTATAAATACTGTTACACTCCCCGTAAGCACCCTATAAATACTGACACACTCCCCAGAATAGCCATATAAAAACTGACACACTTCCCGGAATCGCCCTATAAATACTGACACACTCCCCGGAATCGCCTTATAAATACTGTCACACTCCTGGAATCGCCCTATATATAATGACACTCTCCCCGGAATTGCCCTGTAAATACTGACACACTACCTGGAATCAGCCTACAAATACTGACAGACTTCACGGAATCACCCTATAAATACTGACATGCCCCTGAGAATCCCCCTATAAATACTGTCACGCGCCCCAGATTCGCCCTATAAATACTGACACACTCCCCGGAATCGTGCTATAAATACGGACACACTCCCTGGAATAGGTCTATAAATTCTGACACATTCCCCAGAATCGGCCCATAAATACTGACACTTTCCCGGAATCGACCTATAAATACTGACACCATCCCCGGAATCACCCTATAAATGCTGACACACTGCTGGGAATCGCTGAATACATCCTGACATAATCCCCAGAATCGCCCCACAAAGAGTGACACTCTCCCCGGAATCGCCCTATAAATTCTGACACATTCCCCGGGATCAGCCCATAAATACTGACACATTCCCCGAATTGCCCTATAGATACTGACACACTCCCTGGAATCGCTCTATAAATACTGACACATTCCCCGGAATTGCCCTATAAATACTGACACATTCCCCGGAATCGGCCCATAAATACTGACACATTTCCCGAATTGCCCTATAGATACTGACACACTCCCTGGAATCGCCCTGTAAATAGTGCTACACTCCCCGGAATCGCCCAATATTACTGACACACTCCCTGGAATTGCCCTATAAATACTGAGACACTCCCAGGAATTGCCCTATAAATAATGATACACTCCTCAGATACGCCCTATAAATACGGTCACACTCCCCGTAAGCGCCCTATAAATACTGACACACTCCCAGAATAGCCCTATAAATACTGACACACTCCCCGGAATCGCCCTATAAATACTGACACACTCCCCGGAATCGCCCTATAAATACTGACACACTCCCCGGAATCGCCCTATAAATACTGACACACTCCTGGAATCGCCCTATATATAATGACACTCTCCCCGGAATTGCCATGTAAATACTGACACACTACCTGGAATCACCATACAAATACTGACACACTCCCCGGAATCGCCTTATAAATACTGAGACACTCCCGGAATCGCCCTATATATAATGACACTCTCCCCCGAATTGCCCTATAAATACTGACACACTACCAGGAATCACCCTACAAATACTGACACACTTCCAGGAATCACCCTATAAATACTGACACGCCCCTGAGAATCACCCTATAAATACTGACACACTCCCCAGATTCGCCCAATAAATACTGACACACTCTCCGGAATCATGCTAAAAATACGGACACACTCCCTGGAATAGATCTATAAATTCTGACACATTCCCCGGAATCGGTCCATAAATACTGACACTTTCCCGGAATCGACCTATAAATACTGACACAATCCCCGGAATCGCCCTATAAATACTGACACACTACCTGGAATCACCCTAAAAATACGGACACACATCCCGAAATCTTCCTATAAATACTGACACACCCACGCTAATCCCCCTATAAATACTGACACACTCCCTGGCATCGCCCTATAAATACTGACACAATCCCCAGAATCGATATATAAATACTGACACACTCCCCGGAATGGTGCTATAAATACTGACACACTCCCTGGAATAGCCCTATAAATACTGACACACTCCCGGGAATTGCCCTATAAATATTGACATAAACGCCGGAATCGCCCTATACATACTGACACATTCCCCGGAATCATCCCATAAATAATGACACAATCCCTGGAATTGCCCTATAAATAATGACAGACTCCCCGGAATCGCACTATAAGTATTGACACAATCCCTGGAATCGCCCTATAAATACTGGCACACTCCCCGGAATCGCCCTATAAATATTGACACACACCCCGGAATCGCCCTATAAATACTGACACACTCCCCGGAATTGCCCTCTAAATATTGACATACAGCCCGGAATCGCCCTATAAATATTGACACAATCCCTGGAGTCGCCTATAAATTCTGACACACTCCCAATAATCACCCTATAAATACAGACACACTCCCCAGAATCGCCCTATAAATTCTGACGCACTCCCCACAATTGCCCCACAAAGACTGACACACTCCCCAGAATCGCCCTATAAATCCTGAAACACTTCCTGATATCGCGCTCTAAAAACAGACACACTCCCCGGAATCCTGCTATAAATACGGACAGACTCCCTGGAATAGATCTATAAATTCTGACAGATTCCTGGAATCTGTCCATAAATATTGACACTTTCCCGGAATCGATCTATAAATACTGACACAATCTCCGGAATCGCCCTTTAAATACTGACACACTACCTGGAATCACCCTAAAAATACGGACACACATCCCAAAATCTCCCTATAAATACTGACACACCCGCGCTAATCCCCCTATAAATAGTGACACACTCCCCGGCATCGCCCTATAAATACTGACACAATCCCCAGAATCGATATATAAATACTGACACACTCCCCGGAATGGTGCTATAAATACTGACACACTCCCTGGAATAGCTCTATAAATATTGACACAATCCCCGGAATCGCCCTATAAATATTGACACAATCCCCGGAATCGCCCTATAAATATTGACATAATCCCCGGAATCGCCCTATAAATACTGACACATTCCCCGGAATCATCCCATAAATATTGACACAATCCCTGGAATTGCCCTATAAATAGTGACAGACTCCCCGGAATCGCCCTATAAATATTGACACAATCCCTGGAATCGCCCTATAAATACTGACACACTACCCGGAATCGCCCTATAAATACTGACACACTACCCGGAATCGCCCTATAAATACTGACACACACCCCGGAATCGCCCTATAAATACTGACACACTACCCGGAATCGCCCTATAAATACTGACACACACCCCGGAATCGCCCTATGAATACTGACACACTCCCCGGAATCGCCCTATGAATACTGACACACTCCCCGGAATTGCCCTATAAATATTGACACACACCCCGGAACCGCCCTATAAATACTGACACACTCCCCGGAATCGCCCTCTAAATATTGACATACACCCCGGAAACGCCCTATAAATATTGACATACACCCCGGAATTGACCTATAAATATTGACACATTCCCCTGAATCACCCTATAAATACTGACACACTCCCCACAATTGCCCCACAAAGACGGCCACACTCCCCAGAATCGCCCTATAAATCCTGAAACACTTCCTAACATCGTGCTCTAAAAACAGACACACTTCCCGAAATCGCCCTATAAATACTGAAACACTGCCAGGAATCGCCATATTAATACAGATATATTCCCCAGAATCGCCCTAAAAATTCTGACACACTCCCAATAATCACCCTATAAATACAGACACACTCCCCGGAATCGCCCTATAAATTCTGACGCACTCCCCACAATTGCCCCACAAAGACTGACACACTCCCCAGAATCGCCCTATAAATCCTGAAACACTTCCTGATATCTCGCTCTAAAAACAGACACACTCCCCGGAATCGCCCTATAAATACCGACACACTGCCGGGAATCGCCATATAAATACAGACACACTCGCCGGAATCACCCTATAATTCTGACACACTCCCCGTAATCGCCCTATAAATACAGGCACACTCCCTGGAAACGGCCTATAAATAGAGACACTCTCCCTGGAATCGCCCTATAATTAGCGACACACTCCCCGGAATCACCCCATGGACTCTGAAACATGCCCCAGAATCGCCCTATAAATACTGACACAATCTCCGGAATCGCCCCATAAATTCTGAATCATTCCCTGGAATCGCCCCCTAACTGCTGACACGTTCCCGGAATCGCCCTATAAATACTGACACAATCCACAGAATCACCCTATAAATACTGACACAACACCTGGAATCGCTCTATAAATACTGACACACTACCTGGAATCACCCTAAAAATACTGACACACATCCCGAAATCTCCCTATAAATACTGACACACCCGCGATAATCGCCCTATAAATACGGATACACTCCCCGGCATCGCCCCGTAAATACTGACACAATCCCCAGAATCGCTATATAAACACTGACACACTCCCTGGCATCGCCCCATAAATCCTGACACAATCCCCAGAATCGCTATATAAACACTGACACACTCCGTGGCAATGCCCTATAAATATTGACACACTCCCCAGAATCGCCCTATAAATATTGACACACTCTCTGGAATCATGCTATAAATACGGACACACGCCCTGGAATAGGCTTATAAATTCTGACACATTCCCCAGAATCGGCCCATAAATATTGGCCGTTTCCCGGAATCGACCCATAAATACTGACACTCTCCCCGGAATCGCCCTATACATACTGACACACTCCCCGGAATTACCCGAAAAATACTGACACAATCCCCGGAATCGCCCCATGAAGACTGACACACTCCCCAGAATTGCCCTATAAATCCTGACACAGTGCCCGGAATGGACCAATAAATTCAGACACACACCCCGGAAACACCCTATAAATACTGACACACAACCGGAATCACTCTATAAATAATGACGCACACCCGAGAGTCGACCTAATAATGCTGAAACACTGCCTGGAATAATCCTGTAAATACTGAGACGCTGCCAGGAATCGCCCTGTAAATACTGAAACACTCCCCGGAATCGCCCAATATTACTGATACACACCCTGGAATCGCCCTATAAATACTGAGACACTCCCTGGAATTGCCCTATAAATACTGACACACTCCCCAGAATAGCCCTATAAATACTGTCACACTCCCCAGAATCGGCCTATAAATACTGAGACACTCCTGGGATCGCCCTATATATAATGACACTCTCCCCGGAATTGCCCTGTAAATACTGTCACACTACCTGGAATCACCCTATAAATACTGACACACTCCCCGGAATTACCTTATAAATACTGAGACACTCCTGGAATCACCCTATATATAATGACACAATCCCCCGAATTGCCCTATAAATACTGACACACTACCTGCAATCACCCTACAAATACTGACACACTTCCTGGAATCACCCTATAAATACTGACACGCCCCTGAGAATCATCCAAGAAATACTGACACACTCCCCAGATTCGCCGATAAATACTGACACACTCTCCGGAATCATGCTATAAATACTGACAGACTCCCTGGAATAGATCTATAAATTCTGACACATTCCCCGGAATCTGTCCATAAATACTGACACTTTCCCGGAATCGACCTATAAATACTGACACAATCCCGGAATTGCCCTATAAATACTGACACACTACCTGGAATCACCCTAAAAATACGGACACACATCCCGAAATCTCCCTATAACTACTGACACACCCGCACTAATCCCCCTATAAATAGTGACACACTCCCCGGCATCGCCCTAGAAATACTGACACAATCCCCGGAATGGTGCTATAAATACTGACACACTCCCTGGAATAGCCCTATAAATACTGACACACTCCCGGGAATTGCCCTATAAATATTGACATAATCCCCGGAATCGCCCTATAAATACTGACCCATTCCCCGGAATCATCCCATAAATATTGACACAATCCCTGGAATCGCCCGATAAATAGTGACAGACTCCCCGGAATCGCCCTATAAATATTGACACAATCCCTGGAATCGCCCTATAAATACTGACACACTACCCGGAATCGCCCTATAAATACTGACACACTCCCGGGAATCGCATTAAAAATACTGACTCACTCTCCGGAATTGCCCGTTAAATTCTGACACACATCCCGGAATCACCCTATAAATACTGACACACTACCTGGAATTACCCTACAAATACTGACACCCATCCCGGAATCGCCTTATAAATACTGACACATTCCCTAGATTCGTATTAAAAATAGTGTCTACGTCTCTGGAATTGCCCAAAAAATACTGACACACTCCAAGGAATCGTCCTATAAATACTGACACAATTCCCGGAATCGTCCTATAAATACTAACACAATTCCCGGAATCGCCCTATAAATACAGAAACACACCCGGGAATCGCCCTATAAATACTGACACATTACCCGGAATCGTCCAATAAATACTGACGCTATCCCCGGAATCGCCCTATAAATACAGAAACACACCCAGGAATCACCCTATAAATACAGACACACTCCCCGGATTCGTCCTTTAAATACTGACACACTCCCTGGAATCGCCTTATAAACACTGACGCATTCCGCAGAATTGCCCTAAAAATACTGACACACTCCCTGGAATCGCCCTATAAATACTGACACACTACCTGGAATCGCCTTATAAACACTGACACATTCCGCAGAATTGCCCTATAAATGCTGACACACTCCCCGGAATTGCCTATAAATACTGACACAATCCCCGGAATCACCCTATAAATAGTAACACACTCCGCAGAATCGCCCTTTGAATACTGAGAGAGTTCCCGGAATCACCCTATAAATATTGACACATTGCCCAGAATCGCCCCATAAATACTGACACGCTGCCAGGAATCACCCTGTAAATACTGATACACTCCCCGGAATCGCCCTATAAATACTGACACACTCCCCGTCATCGCCCTAAAAATACTGACACAATCCCCAGAATCGCCATATAAATACTGACACATTCCCCGGAATCATGCTATAAATACGGACACACTCCATGGCATCGGCCCACAAATTCTGACACATTCCCCGGAATCGGCCCATAAATACTGACAAGTTCCTGGAATCGCCCTATAAATACTGACACACTCCCTGGAATCGTCTTATAAATAATGACACACTCCCTGGAATCGCCTTATAAACACTGACACATTCCGCAGAATTGCCCTAAAAATACTGACACACTCCCTGGAATCGCCCTATAAATACTGACACACTACCTGGAATCGCCTTATAAACACTGACACATTCCGCAGAATTGCCCTATAAATACTGACACACTCCCCGGAATCGCCCTATAAATACTGACACACTCCCCGGAATCGCCCTATAAATACTGACACACTCCCCGGAATCGCCCTATAAATACTGTCATACTCCCTGGAATCGCCCAAGAAATACTGACACAATCCCTGGAATCGCCCTATAAATACTGTCACACTCCCTGGAATCGCCTTATAAATACTGACACAATCCCTGGAATCGCCCTATAAATACTGAGACACTCCCCGGAATCGCCTTATAAATACTGAGACACTCCCGGAATCGCCCTATAAATAATGACACTCTCCCCGGATATGCCCTATAAATACTGACACAATCCCTGGAATCGCATTAAAAATAGTGACTACGTCTCCGGAATTGCCCTATAAATACTGACACATTAGCTGGAATCAACCTACAAATACTGACACACATCCCAGAAACACCTAATAAATACTGACACACTCCCCAGATTCGCCCAATAAATACTGACACAATCCCCAGAATCGCTATATAAATACTGACACACTCCCCGGAATCGTGCTATAAATACGGACACAGTCCCTGGAATAGGTCTATAAATTCTGACACATTCCCCGGAATCGGCCCATAAATATTGGCAGTTTCCCGGAATCGACCTATAAATACTGACACACTCCCCGAAATCGCCCTATAAATACTGACACACTCCCCGGAATTGCCCGATAAATACTGAAACAATCCCCGGAATCTCCCCATGAAGACTGACACACTCCCCAGAATTGCCCTATAAAACCTGACACAGTGCCCGGAATAGCCCAATAAATTCAGACACACACCCCGGAATCACCCTATAAATACTGACACACAACTGGAATCACTCTAAAAATAATGGCACACTTCCGAGAGTCGCCCTATAAATCCTGAAACACTGCCTGGAATCATCCTGTAAATACTGACCCGCTGCCAGGAATTGCCCTGTAAATACTGACACACTCCCCGGAATCGCCCTATAAATACTGAGACACTCCCAGGAATTGCCCTATAAATAATGACACACTCCCCAGATACGTCCTATAAATACTGACACACTCCCCGGAATAGCCATATAAATACTGACACACTCCCCGATATCGCCCTATAAATATTGACACTCTCCCTGATATCGCCTTATAAATACTGACACACTCCCCGGAATCGCCCTATAAATATTGGCACACTCCTCCAAATCGCCCTATAAATATTGACACACTCCCCGATATCGCCCTATAAATATTGACACACTCCCTGATATCGCCTTATAAATACTGACACACTCCCCGGAATCGCCCTATAAATACTGAGACACTACCAGGAATCGCCCTATAAATAATGACACATTCCCTAGATACACCCTATAAATACTGTCACGCTACCCATAAGCGCCCAATAAATACTGACACACTCCCCGGAATCACCCTATAAATACTGACAAACTCCCCGGAATCGCCCTATAAATAGTGACACACTCCCCGGAATCGCCTTACAATTACTGAGACAGTCCCGGAATCGCCCTATATATAATGACACTCTCCCCGGAATTGTCCTATAAATACTGACACATTACCTGGAATCACCCTACAAATTCTGACACACTTCCCGGAATCACCCTATAAATACTGACACACCCGGGAGAATCAACCTATAAATACTGACACGCTCCCCAGATTCGCCCTATAAATATTGACACACTCACCGGAATCGTGCTATAAATACGGACACACATCCAGGAATAGGTCTATAAATTCTGACACATTCCCCAGAATCGGCCCATAAATACTGACACTTTCCCGGAATCGACTTATAAATACTAACACAAGCCCCGGAATCGCCCTATAAATACTGACACACTGCTGGGAATCGCCCCAAACATCCTGACACAATCCCCAGAATCACCCCATAAAGAGTGACACACTCCCCGGAATCGCCCTATAAATACTGACACACTCCCCGGAATCACCTTATAAATACTGTCACACTCCCTGGAAAGGTATTAAAAATAGTGTCTACGTCTCCGGAATTACCCTATAAATACTGACACACTCCCGGGAATCGCATTAAAAATACTGACTTACTCTCCGGAATGGCCCGATAAATACTGACACACTACCTGGAATCACCCTACAAATACTGACACACATCCCGGAATCACCCTATACATACTGACACACTTCCCGGAATCGCCTTATAAATACTGACACATTCCCTGCAATCGTATTAAAAATAGTGTCTACGTCTCCGGAATTGCCCAAAAAATACTGACACACTCCAGGGAATCATCCTATAAATACTGACACAATTCCCGGAATCGCCCTATAAATGCTGACACATTACCCGGAATCGTCCAATAAATAATGACGCTATTCCCGGAATCGCCCTATAAATACAGAAACACACCCGGGAATCGTCCTATAAATACTGACGCTATCCCCGGAATCGCCCTATAAATACAGAAACACACCCGGGAATCACCCTATAAATACAGACACACTCCCTGGATTCGTCCTTTAAATACTGACACACTCCCTGGAATCGCCTTATAAACACTGACACACTCCGCAGAATTGCCCTAAAAATACTGACACACTCCCTGGAATCGCCCTATAAATACTGACACACTCCCTGGAATCACACCATAAATACTGACATATTCCGCGGAATCGCCCTTTGAATACTGACAGAGTTCCAAGAATCACCCTATAAATATTGACACATTGCCCAGAATCACCCTATAAATACAGACACACTCCCCGGATTCGTCCTTTAAATACTGACACACTCCCTGGAATCGCCTTATAAACACTGACGCATTCCGCAGAATTGCCCTAAAAATACTGACACACTCCCTGGAATCGCCCTATAAATACTGACACACTACCTGGAATCGCCTTATAAACACTGACACATTCCGCAGAATTGCCCTATAAATACTGACACACTCCCTGGAATCGCCCTATAAATACTGACACACTCCCCGGAATTGCCTATAAATACTGACACAATCCCCGGAATCGCCCGATAAATAGTAACACATTCCGCAGAATCGCCCTTTGAATACTGAGAGAGTTCCCGGAATCACCCTATAAATATTGACACATTGCCCAGAATCGCCCCATAAATACTGACACGCTGCCAGGAATCACACTGTAAATACTGATACACTCCCCGGAATCGCCCTATAAATACTGACACACTCCCCGTCATCGCCCTAAAAATACTGACACAATCCCCAGAATCGCCATATAAATACTGACACATTCCCCGGAATCATGCTATAAATACGGACACACTCCATGGCATCGGCCCACAAATTCTGACACATTCCCCGGAATCGGCCCATAAATACTGACAAGTTCCTGGAATCACCCTATAAATACTGACACACTCCCTGGAATCGTCTTATAAATAATGACACACTCCCTGGAATCGCCTTATAAACACTGACACATTCCGCAGAATTGCCCTAAAAATACCGACACACTCCCTGGAATCGCCCTATAAATACTGACACACTACCTGGAATCGCCTTATAAACACTGACACATTCCGCAGAATTGCCCTATAAATACTGACACACTCCCCGGAATCGCCCTATAAATATTGACATACTCCCCGGAATCGCCCTATAAATACTGACACACTCCCCGGAATCGCCCTATAAATACTGACACACTCCCTGGAATCGCCCTATAAATAGTAACACACTTCGCAGAATCACCCTTTGAATAATGACAGAGTTCCCGGAACCACACTATAAATATTGACACATTGCCCAGAATCGCCCCATAAATACTGACACGCTGCCAGGAATCGCCCTGTAAATACTGATACACTCCCCGGAATCGCCCAATATTACTGACACACTCCCTGTAATCGCCCTATAAATACTGATACACTCCCCGGAATAGCCTTATAAATACTGACACACTCCCTGGAATCGCCCTATAAATACTGACACACTCCCTGGAATCGCCCTATAAATAGTGACACACACCCCGGATTCGCCCTATAAATACTGAGACATTCCCAGGAATCGCCCTAAAAATAATGACACACTCCCCGGATATGCCCTATAAATACTGTCACACTCCCCGTAAGTGCCCTATAAATACTGATACACTCCCCGGAATAGCCCTATAAATACTGACACACTCCCCGGAATCGCCCTATAAATACTGTCACACTCCCTGGAATCGCCCAAGAAATACTGACACAATCCCTGGAATTGCCCTATAAATACTGTCACACTCCCTGGAATCGCCTTATAAATACTGACACAATCCCTGGAATCGCCCTATAAATACTGACACACTCCCCGGAATCGCCTTATAAATACTGAGACACTCCCGGAATCGCCCTATAAATAATGACACTCTCCCCGGATATGCCCTATAAATACTGACACAATCCCTGGAATCGCATTAAAAATAGTGACTACGTCTCCGGAATTGCCCTATAAATACTGACACATTAGCTGGAATCAACCTACAAATACTGACACACATCCCAGAAACACCTAATAAATACTGACACACTCCCCAGATTCGCCCAATAAATACTGACACAATCCCCAGAATCGCTATATAAATACTGACACACTCCCCGGAATCGTGCTATAAATACGGACACAGTCCCTGGAATAGGTCTATAAATTCTGACACATTCCCCGGAATCGGCCCATAAATATTGGCAGTTTCCCGGAATCGACCTATAAATACTGACACACTCCCCGAAATCGCCCTATAAATACTGACACACTCCCCGGAATTGCCCGATAAATACTGACACAATCCCCGGAATCGCCCCATGAAGACTGACACACTCCCCAGAATTGCCCTATAAAACCTGACACAGTGCCCGGAATAGCCCAATAAATTCAGACACACACCCCGGAATCACCCTATAAATACTGACACACAACTGGAATCACTCTAAAAATAATGGCACACTTCCGAGAGTCGCCCTATAAATCCTGAAACACTGCCTGGAATCATCCTGTAAATACTGACCCGCTGCCAGGAATTGCCCTGTAAATACTGACACACTCCCCGGAATCGCCCTATAAATACTGAGACACTCCCAGGAATTGCCCTATAAATAATGACACACTCCCCAGATACGTCCTATAAATACTGACACACTCCCCGGAATAGCCATATAAATACTGACACACTCCCCGATATCGCCCTATAAATATTGACACTCTCCCTGATATCGCCTTATAAATACTGACACACTCCCCGGAATCGCCCTATAAATATTGGCACACTCCTCCAAATCGCCCTATAAATATTGACACACTCCCCGATATCGCCCTATAAATATTGACACACTCCCTGATATCGCCTTATAAATACTGACACACTCCCCGGAATCGCCCTATAAATACTGAGACACTACCAGGAATCGCCCTATAAATAATGACACATTCCCTAGATACACCCTATAAATACTGTCACGCTACCCATAAGCGCCCAATAAATACTGACACACTCCCCGGAATCACCCTATAAATACTGACAAACTCCCCGGAATCGCCCTATAAATAGTGACACACTCCCCGGAATCGCCTTACAATTACTGAGACAGTCCCGGAATCGCCCTATATATAATGACACTCTCCCCGGAATTGTCCTATAAATACTGACACATTACCTGGAATCACCCTACAAATTCTGACACACTTCCCGGAATCACCCTATAAATACTGACACACCCGGGAGAATCAACCTATAAATACTGACACGCTCCCCAGATTCGCCCTATAAATATTGACACACTCACCGGAATCGTGCTATAAATACGGACACACATCCAGGAATAGGTCTATAAATTCTGACACATTCCCCAGAATCGGCCCATAAATACTGACACTTTCCCGGAATCGACTTATAAATACTAACACAAGCCCCGGAATCGCCCTATAAATACTGACACACTGCTGGGAATCGCCCCAAACATCCTGACACAATCCCCAGAATCACCCCATAAAGAGTGACACACTCCCCGGAATCGCCCTATAAATACTGTCACACTCCCCGGAATCACCTTATAAATACTGTCACACTCCCTGGAAAGGTATTAAAAATAGTGTCTACGTCTCCGGAATTACCCTATAAATACTGACACACTCCCGGGAATCGCATTAAAAATACTGACTTACTCTCCGGAATGGCCCGATAAATACTGACACACTACCTGGAATCACCCTACAAATACTGACACACATCCCGGAATCACCCTATACATACTGACACACTTCCCGGAATCGCCTTATAAATACTGACACATTCCCTGCAATCGTATTAAAAATAGTGTCTACGTCTCCGGAATTGCCCAAAAAATACTGACACACTCCAGGGAATCATCCTATAAATACTGACACAATTCCCGGAATCGCCCTATAAATGCTGACACATTACCCGGAATCGTCCAATAAATAATGACGCTATTCCCGGAATCGCCCTATAAATACAGAAACACACCCGGGAATCGTCCTATAAATACTGACGCTATCCCCGGAATCGCCCTATAAATACAGAAACACACCCGGGAATCACCCTATAAATACAGACACACTCCCTGGATTCGTCCTTTAAATACTGACACACTCCCTGGAATCGCCTTATAAACACTGACACACTCCGCAGAATTGCCCTAAAAATACTGACACACTCCCTGGAATCGCCCTATAAATACTGACACACTCCCTGGAATCACACCATAAATACTGACATATTCCGCGGAATCGCCCTTTGAATACTGACAGAGTTCCAAGAATCACCCTATAAATATTGACACATTGCCCAGAATCACCCTATAAATACAGACACACTCCCCGGATTCGTCCTTTAAATACTGACACACTCCCTGGAATCGCCTTATAAACACTGACGCATTCCGCAGAATTGCCCTAAAAATACTGACACACTCCCTGGAATCGCCCTATAAATACTGACACACTACCTGGAATCGCCTTATAAACACTGACACATTCCGCAGAATTGCCCTATAAATACTGACACACTCCCCGGAATCGCCCTATAAATACTGACACACTCCCCGGAATTGCCTATAAATACTGACACAATCCCCGGAATCGCCCGATAAATAGTAACACATTCCGCAGAATCGCCCTTTGAATACTGAGAGAGTTCCCGGAATCACCCTATAAATATTGACACATTGCCCAGAATCGCCCCATAAATACTGACACGCTGCCAGGAATCACACTGTAAATACTGATACACTCCCCGGAATCGCCCTATAAATACTGACACACTCCCCGTCATCGCCCTAAAAATACTGACACAATCCCCAGAATCGCCATATAAATACTGACACATTCCCCGGAATCATGCTATAAATACGGACACACTCCATGGCATCGGCCCACAAATTCTGACACATTCCCCGGAATCGGCCCATAAATACTGACAAGTTCCTGGAATCACCCTATAAATACTGACACACTCCCTGGAATCGTCTTATAAATAATGACACACTCCCTGGAATCGCCTTATAAACACTGACACATTCCGCAGAATTGCCCTAAAAATACCGACACACTCCCTGGAATCGCCCTATAAATACTGACACACTACCTGGAATCGCCTTATAAACACTGACACATTCCGCAGAATTGCCCTATAAATACTGACACACTCCCCGGAATCGCCCTATAAATATTGACATACTCCCCGGAATCGCCCTATAAATACTGACACACTCCCCGGAATCGCCCTATAAATACTGACACACTCCCTGGAATCGCCCTATAAATAGTAACACACTTCGCAGAATCACCCTTTGAATAATGACAGAGTTCCCGGAACCACACTATAAATATTGACACATTGCCCAGAATCGCCCCATAAATACTGACACGCTGCCAGGAATCGCCCTGTAAATACTGATACACTCCCCGGAATCGCCCAATATTACTGACACACTCCCTGTAATCGCCCTATAAATACTGATACACTCCCCGGAATAGCCTTATAAATACTGACACACTCCCTGGAATCGCCCTATAAATACTGACACACTCCCTGGAATCGCCCTATAAATAGTGACACACACCCCGGTTTCGCCCTATAAATACTGAGACATTCCCAGGAATCGCCCTAAAAATAATGACACACTCCCCGGATATGCCCTATAAATACTGTCACACTCCCCGTAAGCGCCCTATAAATACTGATACACTCCCCGGAATAGCCCTATAAATACTGACACACTCCCCGGAATCGCCCTATAAATACTGTCACACTCCCTGGAATCGCCCAAGAAATACTGACACAATCCCTGGAATTGCCCTATAAATACTGTCACACTCCCTGGAATCGCCTTATAAATACTGACACAATCCCTGGAATCGCCCTATAAATACTGACACACTCCCCGGAATCGCCTTATAAATACTGAGACACTCCCGGAATCGCCCTATAAATAATGACACTCTCCCCGGATATGCCCTATAAATACTGACACAATCCCTGGAATCGCATTAAAAATAGTGACTACGTCTCCGGAATTGCCCTATAAATACTGACACATTAGCTGGAATCAACCTACAAATACTGATACACATCCCAGAAACACCTAATAAATACTGACACACTCCCCAGATTCGCCCAATAAATACTGACACAATCCCCAGAATCGCTATATAAATACTGACACACTCCCCAGAATCGTGCTATAAATACGGACACAGTCCCTGGAATAGGTCTATAAATTCTGACACATTCCCCGGAATCGGCCCATAAATATTGGCAGTTTCCCGGAATCGACCTATAAATACTGACACACTCCCCGAAATCGCCCTATAAATACTGACACACTCCCCGGAATTGCCCGATAAATACTGACACAATCCCCGGAATCGCCCCATGAAGACTGACACACTCCCCAGAATTGCCCTATAAAACCTGACACAGTGC
This sequence comes from Isurus oxyrinchus, assembly GCA_026770705.1. Lineage (NCBI taxonomy): Eukaryota > Metazoa > Chordata > Chondrichthyes > Lamniformes > Lamnidae > Isurus > Isurus oxyrinchus. The sequence goes on along the minus strand of JANJGN010004435.1, from coordinate 10,349 downwards.
CCGGAATAGCCCAATAAATTCAGACACACACCCCGGAATCACCCTATAAATACTGACACACAACTGGAATCACTCTAAAAGTAATGGCACACTTCCGAGAGTCGCCCTATAAATCCTGAAACACTGCCTGGAATCATCCTGTAAATACTGACCCGCTGCCAGGAATTGCCCTGTAAATACTGATACACTCCCCGGAATCGCCCTATAAATACTGAGACACTCCCAGGAATTGCCCTATAAATAATGACACACTCCCCAGATACGTCCTATAAATACTGACACACTCCCCGGAATAGCCATATAAATACTGACACACTCCCCGATATCGCCCTATAAATATTGACACACTCCCTGATATCGCCTTATAAATACTGACACACTCCCCGGAATCGCCCTATAAATATTGGCACACTCCTCCAAATCGCCCTATAAATATTGACACACTCCCCGATATCGCCCTATAAATATTGACACACTCCCTGATATCGCCTTATAAATACTGACACACTCCCCGGAATCGCCCTATAAATACTGAGACACTACCAGGAATCGCCCTATAAATAATGACACATTCCCTAGATACACCCTATAAATACTGTCACGCTACCCATAAGCGCCCAATAAATACTGACACACTCCCCGGAATCACCCTATAAATACTGACAAACTCCCCGGAATCGCCCTATAAATAGTGACACACTCCCCGGAATCGCCTTACAATTACTGAGACAGTCCCGGAATCGCCCTATATATAATGACACTCTCCCCGGAATTGTCCTATAAATACTGACACACTACCTGGAATCACCCTACAAATTCTGACACACTTCCCGGAATCACCCTATAAATACTGACACACCCGGGAGAATCAACCTATAAATACTGACACGCTCCCCAGATTCGCCCTATAAATATTGACACACTCACCGGAATCGTGCTATAAATACGGACACACATCCAGGAATAGGTCTATAAATTCTGACACATTCCCCAGAATCGGCCCATAAATACTGACACTTTCCCGGAATCGACTTATAAATACTAACACAAGCCCCGGAATCGCCCTATAAATACTGACACACTGCTGGGAATCGCCCCAAACATCCTGACACAATCCCCAGAATCACCCCATAAAGAGTGACACACTCCCCGGAATCGCCCTATAAATACTGACACACTCCCCGGAATCACCTTATAAATACTGTCACACTCCCTGGAAAGGTATTAAAAATAGTGTCTACGTCTCCGGAATTACCCTATAAATACTGACACACTCCCGGGAATCGCATTAAAAATACTGACTCACTCTCCGGAATGGCCCGATAAATACTGACACACTACCTGGAATCACCCTACAAATACTGACACACATCCCGGAATCACCCTATAAATACTGACACACTTCCCGGAATCGCCTTAAAAATACTGACACATTCCCTGCAATCGTATTAAAAATAGTGTCTACGTCTCCGGAATTGCCCAAAAAATACTGACACACTCCAGGGAATCATCCTATAAATACTGACACAATTCCCGGCATCGCCCTATAAATGCTGACACATTACCCGGAATCGTCCAATAAATAATGACGCTATTCCCGGAATCGCCCTATAAATACAGAAACACACCCGGGAATCGTCCTATAAATACTGACGCTATCCCCGGAATCGCCCTATAAATACAGAAACACACCCGGGAATCACCCTATAAATACAGACACACTCCCTGGATTCGTCCTTTAAATACTGACACACTCCCTGGAATCGCCTTATAAACACTGACACACTCCGCAGAATTGCCCTAAAAATACTGACACACTCCCTGGAATCGCCCTATAAATACTGACACACTCCCTGGAATCACACCATAAATACTGACATATTCCGCGGAATCGCCCTTTGAATACTGACAGAGTTCCAAGAATCACCCTATAAATATTGACACATTGCCCAGAATCACCCTATAAATACAGACACACTCCCCGGATTCGTCCTTTAAATACTGACACACTCCCTGGAATCGCCTTATAAACACTGACGCATTCCGCAGAATTGCCCTAAAAATACTGACACACTCCCTGGAATCGCCCTATAAATACTGACACACTACCTGGAATCGCCTTATAAACACTGACACATTCCGCAGAATTGCCCTATAAATACTGACACACTCCCCGGAATCGCCCTATAAATACTGACACACTCCCCGGAATTGCCTATAAATACTGACACAATCCCCGGAATCGCCCGATAAATAGTAACACATTCCGCAGAATCGCCCTTTGAATACTGAGAGAGTTCCCGGAATCACCCTATAAATATTGACACATTGCCCAGAATCGCCCCATAAATACTGACACGCTGCCAGGAATCACACTGTAAATACTGATACACTCCCCGGAATCGCCCTATAAATACTGACACACTCCCCGTCATCGCCCTAAAAATACTGACACAATCCCCAGAATCGCCATATAAATACTGACACATTCCCCGGAATCATGCTATAAATACGGACACACTCCATGGCATCGGCCCACAAATTCTGACACATTCCCCGGAATCGGCCCATAAATACTGACAAGTTCCTGGAATCACCCTATAAATACTGACACACTCCCTGGAATCGTCTTATAAATAATGACACACTCCCTGGAATCGCCTTATAAACACTGACACATTCCGCAGAATTGCCCTAAAAATACCGACACACTCCCTGGAATCGCCCTATAAATACTGACACACTACCTGGAATCGCCTTATAAACACTGACACATTCCGCAGAATTGCCCTATAAATACTGACACACTCCCCGGAATCGCCCTATAAATATTGACATACTCCCCGGAATCGCCCTATAAATACTGACACACTCCCCGGAATCGCCCTATAAATACTGACACACTCCCTGGAATCGCCCTATAAATAGTAACACACTTCGCAGAATCACCCTTTGAATAATGACAGAGTTCCCGGAACCACACTATAAATATTGACACATTGCCCAGAATCGCCCCATAAATACTGACACGCTGCCAGGAATCGCCCTGTAAATACTGATACACTCCCCGGAATCGCCCAATATTACTGACACACTCCCTGTAATCGCCCTATAAATACTGATACACTCCCCGGAATAGCCTTATAAATACTGACACACTCCCTGGAATCGCCCTATAAATACTGACACACTCCCTGGAATCGCCCTATAAATAGTGACACACACCCCGGATTCGCCCTATAAATACTGAGACATTCCCAGGAATCGCCCTAAAAATAATGACACACTCCCCGGATATGCCCTATAAATACTGTCACACTCCCCGTAAGCGCCCTATAAATACTGATACACTCCCCGGAATAGCCCTATAAATACTGACACACTCCCCGGAATCGCCCTATAAATACTGTCACACTCCCTGGAATCGCCCAAGAAATACTGACACAATCCCTGGAATTGCCCTATAAATACTGTCACACTCCCTGGAATCGCCTTATAAATACTGACACAATCCCTGGAATCGCCCTATAAATACTGACACACTCCCCGGAATCGCCTTATAAATACTGAGACACTCCCGGAATCGCCCTATAAATAATGACACTCTCCCCGGATATGCCCTATAAATACTGACACAATCCCTGGAATCGCATTAAAAATAGTGACTACGTCTCCGGAATTGCCCTATAAATACTGACACATTAGCTGGAATCAACCTACAAATACTGATACACATCCCAGAAACACCTAATAAATACTGACACACTCCCCAGATTCGCCCAATAAATACTGACACAATCCCCAGAATCGCTATATAAATACTGACACACTCCCCAGAATCGTGCTATAAATACGGACACAGTCCCTGGAATAGGTCTATAAATTCTGACACATTCCCCGGAATCGGCCCATAAATATTGGCAGTTTCCCAGAATCGACCTATAAATACTGACACACTCCCCGAAATCGCCCTATAAATACTGACACACTCCCCGGAATTGCCCGATAAATACTGACACAATCCCCGGAATCGCCCCATGAAGACTGACACACTCCCCAGAATTGCCCTATAAAACCTGACACAGTGCCCGGAATAGCCCAATAAATTCAGACACACACCCCGGAATCACCCTATAAATACTGACACACAACTGGAATCACTCTAAAAGTAATGGCACACTTCCGAGAGTCGCCCTATAAATCCTGAAACACTGCCTGGAATCATCCTGTAAATACTGACCCGCTGCCAGGAATTGCCCTGTAAATACTGATACACTCCCCGGAATCGCCCTATAAATACTGAGACACTCCCAGGAATTGCCCTATAAATAATGACACACTCCCCAGATACGTCCTATAAATACTGACACACTCCCCGGAATAGCCATATAAATACTGACACACTCCCCGATATCGCCCTATAAATATTGACACACTCCCTGATATCGCCTTATAAATACTGACACACTCCCCGGAATCGCCCTATAAATATTGGCACACTCCTCCAAATCGCCCTATAAATATTGACACACTCCCCGATATCGCCCTATAAATATTGACACACTCCCTGATATCGCCTTATAAATACTGACACACTCCCGGAATCGCCCTATAAATACTGAGACACTACCAGGAATCGCCCTATAAATAATGACACATTCCCTAGATACACCCTATAAATACTGTCACGCTACCCATAAGCGCCCAATAAATACTGACACACTCCCCGGAATCACCCTATAAATACTGACAAACTCCCCGGAATCGCCCTATAAATAGTGACACACTCCCCGGAATCGCCTTACAATTACTGAGACAGTCCCGGAATCGCCCTATATATAATGACACTCTCCCCGGAATTGTCCTATAAATACTGACACACTACCTGGAATCACCCTACAAATTCTGACACAACTCCCGGAATCACCCTATAAATACTGACACACCCGGGAGAATCAACCTATAAATACTGACACGCTCCCCAGATTCGCCCTATAAATATTGACACCACTCACCGGAATCGTGCTATAAATACGGACACACATCCAGGAATAGGTCTATAAATTCTGACACATTCCCCAGAATCGGCCCATAAATACTGACACTTTCCCGGAATCGACTTATAAATACTAACACAAGCCCCGGAATCGCCCTATAAATACTGACACACTGCTGGGAATCGCCCCAAACATCCTGACACAATCCCCAGAATCACCCCATAAAGAGTGACACACTCCCCGGAATCGCCCTATAAATACTGACACACTCCCCGGAATCACCTTATAAATACTGTCACACTCCCTGGAAAGGTATTAAAAATAGTGTCTACGTCTCCGGAATTACCCTATAAATACTGACACACTCCCGGGAATCGCATTAAAAATACTGACTCACTCTCCGGAATGGCCCGATAAATACTGACACACTACCTGGAATCACCCTACAAATACTGACACACATCCCGGAATCACCCTATAAATACTGACACACTTCCCGGAATCGCCTTATAAATACTGACACATTCCCTGCAATCGTATTAAAAATAGTGTCTACGTCTCCGGAATTGCCCAAAAAATACTGACACACTCCAGGGAATCATCCTATAAATACTGACACAATTCCCGGAATCGCCCTATAAATGCTGACACATTACCCGGAATCGTCCAATAAATAGTAACACATTCCGCAGAATCGCCCTTTGAATACTGAGAGAGTTCCCGGAATCACCCTATAAATATTGACACATTGCCCAGAATCGCCCCATAAATACTGACACGCTGCCAGGAATCACCCTGTAAATACTGATACACTCCCGGAATCGCCCTATAAATACTGACACACTCCCCGTCATCGCCCTAAAAATACTGACACAATCCCCAGAATCGCCATATAAATACTGACACATTCCCCGGAATCATGCTATAAATACGGACACACTCCATGGCATCGGCCCACATATTCTGACACACTTCCCGGAATCGCCTTATAAATACTGACACATTCCCTGCAATCGTATTAAAAATAGTGTCTACGTCTCCGGAATTGCCCAAAAAATACTGACACACTCCAGGGAATCATCCTATAAATACTGACACACTCCCCGGAATCGCCCTATAAATACTGACACACTCCCTGGAATCGCCCTATAAATAGTAACACACTTCGCAGAATCACCCTTTGAATAATGACAGAGTTCCCGGAACCACACTATAAATATTGACACATTGCCCAGAATCGCCCCATAAATACTGACACGCTGCCAGGAATCGCCCTGTAAATACTGATACACTCCCCGGAATCGCCCAATATTACTGACACACTCCCTGTAATCGCCCTATAAATACTGATACACTCCCCGGAATAGCCTTATAAATACTGACACACTCCCTGGAATCGCCCTATAAATACTGACACACTCCCTGGAATCGCCCTATAAATAGTGACACACACCCCGGATTCGCCCTATAAATACTGAGACATTCCAGGAATCGCCCTAAAAATAATGACACACTCCCCGGATATGCCCTATAAATACTGTCACACTCCCCGTAAGCGCCCTATAAATACTGATACACTCCCCGGAATAGCCCTATAAATACTGACACACTCCCCGGAATCGCCCTATAAATACTGTCACACTCCTGGAATCGCCCAAGAAATACTGACACAATCCCTGGAATTGCCCTATAAATACTGTCACACTCCCTGGAATCGCCTTATAAATACTGACACAATCCCTGGAATCGCCCTATAAATACTGACACACTCCCCGGAATCGCCTTATAAATACTGAGACACTCCCGGAATCGCCCTATAAATAATGACACTCTCCCCGGATATGCCCTATAAATACTGACACAATCCCTGGAATCGCATTAAAAATAGTGACTACGTCTCCGGAATTGCCCTATAAATACTGACACATTAGCTGGAATCAACCTACAAATACTGATACACATCCCAGAAACACCTAATAAATACTGACACACTCCCCAGATTCGCCCAATAAATACTGACACAATCCCCAGAATCGCTATATAAATACTGACACACTCCCCGGAATCGTGCTATAAATACGGACACAGTCCCTGGAATAGGTCTATAAATTCTGACACATTCCCCGGAATCGGCCCATAAATATTGGCAGTTTCCCGGAATCGACCTATAAATACTGACACACTCCCCGAAATCGCCCTATAAATACTGACACACTCCCCGGAATTGCCCGATAAATACTGACACAATCCCCGGAATCGCCCCATGAAGACTGACACACTCCCCAGAATTGCCCTATAAAACCTGACACAGTGCCCGGAATAGCCCAATAAATTCAGACACACACCCGGAATCACCCTATAAATACTGACACACAACTGGAATCACTCTAAAAGTAATGGCACACTTCCGAGAGTCGCCCTATAAATCCTGAAACACTGCCTGGAATCATCCTGTAAATACTGACCCGCTGCCAGGAATTGCCCTGTAAATACTGATACACTCCCCGGAATCGCCCTATAAATACTGAGACACTCCCAGGAATTGCCCTATAAATAATGACACACTCCCCAGATACGTCCTATAAATACTGACACACTCCCCGGAATAGCCATATAAATACTGACACACTCCCCGATATCGCCCTATAAATATTGACACACTCCCTGATATCACCTTATAAATACTGACACACTCCCCGGAATCGCCCTATAAATATTGGCACACTCCTCCAAATCGCCCTATAAATATTGACACACTCCCCGATATCGCCCTATAAATATTGACACACTCCCTGATATCGCCTTATAAATACTGACACACTCCCCGGAATCGCCCTATAAATACTGAGACACTACCAGGAATCGCCCTATAAATAACGACACATTCCCTAGATACACCCTATAAATACTGTCACGCTACCATAAGCGCCCAATAAATACTGACACACTCCCCGGAATCACCCTATAAATACTGACAAACTCCCCGGAATCGCCCTATAAATAGTGACACACTCCCCGGAATCGCCTTACAATTACTGAGACAGTCCCGGAATCGCCCTATATATAATGACACTCTCCCCGGAATTGTCCTATAAATACTGACACATTACCTGGAATCACCCTACAAATTCTGACACACTTCCCGGAATCACCCTATAAATACTGACACACCCGGGAGAATCAACCTATAAATACTGACACGCTCCCCAGATTCGCCCTATAAATATTGACACACTCACCGGAATCGTGCTATAAATACGGACACACATCCAGGAATAGGTCTATAAATTCTGACACATTCCCCAGAATCGGCCCATAAATACTGACACTTTCCCGGAATCGACTTATAAATACTAACACAAGCCCCGGAATCGCCCTATAAATACTGACACACTGCTGGGAATCGCCCCAAACATCCTGACACAATCCCCAGAATCACCCCATAAAGAGTGACACACTCCCCGGAATCGCCCTATAAATACTGGACACACTCCCCGGAATCACCTTATAAATACTGTCACACTCCCTGGAAAGGTATTAAAAATAGTGTCTACGTCTCCGGAATTACCCTATAAATACTGACACACTCCCGGGAATCGCATTAAAAATACTGACTCACTCTCCGGAATGGCCCGATAAATACTGACACACTACCTGGAATCACCCTACAAATACTGACACACATCCCGGAATCACCCTATAAATACTGACACACTTCCCGGAATCGCCTTAAAAATACTGACACATTCCCTGCAATCGTATTAAAAATAGTGTCTACGTCTCCGGAATTGCCCAAAAAATACTGACACACTCCAGGGAATCATCCTATAAATACTGACACAATTCCCGGCATCGCCCTATAAATGCTGACACATTACCCGGAATCGTCCAATAAATAATGACGCTATTCCCGGAATCGCCCTATAAATACAGAAACACACCCGGGAATCGTCCTATAAATACTGACGCTATCCCCGGAATCGCCCTATAAATACAGAAACACACCCGGGAATCACCCTATAAATACAGACACACTCCCTGGATTCGTCCTTTAAATACTGACACACTCCTGGAATCGCCTTATAAACACTGACACACTCCGCAGAATTGCCCTAAAAATACTGACACACTCCCTGGAATCGCCTATAAATACTGACACACTCCCTGGAATCACACCATAAATACTGACATATTCCGCGGAATCGCCCTTTGAATACTGACAGAGTTCCAAGAATCACCCTATAAATATTGACACATTGCCCAGAATCACCCTATAAATACAGACACACTCCCCGGATTCGTCCTTTAAATACTGACACACTCCCTGGAATCGCCTTATAAACACTGACGCATTCCGCAGAATTGCCCTAAAAATACTGACACACTCCCTGGAATCGCCCTATAAATACTGACACACTACCTGGAATCGCCTTATAAACACTGACACATTCCGCAGAATTGCCCTATAAATACTGACACACTCCCCGGAATCGCCCTATAAATACTGACACACTCCCCGGAATTGCCTATAAATACTGACACAATCCCCGGAATCGCCCGATAAATAGTAACACATTCCGCAGAATCGCCCTTTGAATACTGAGAGAGTTCCCGGAATCACCCTATAAATATTGACACATTGCCCAGAATCGCCCCATAAATACTGACACGCTGCCAGGAATCACACTGTAAATACTGATACACTCCCCGGAATCGCCCTATAAATACTGACACACTCCCCGTCATCGCCCTAAAAATACTGACACAATCCCCAGAATCGCCATATAAATACTGACACATTCCCCGGAATCATGCTATAAATACGGACACACTCCATGGCATCGGCCCACAAATTCTGACACATTCCCCGGAATCGGCCCATAAATACTGACAAGTTCCTGGAATCACCCTATAAATACTGACACACTCCCTGGAATCGTCTTATAAATAATGACACACTCCCTGGAATCGCCTTATAAACACTGACACATTCCGCAGAATTGCCCTAAAAATACCGACACACTCCCTGGAATCGCCCTATAAATACTGACACACTACCTGGAATCGCCTTATAAACACTGACACATTCCGCAGAATTGCCCTATAAATACTGACACACTCCCCGGAATCGCCCTATAAATATTGACATACTCCCCGGAATCGCCCTATAAATACTGACACACTCCCCGGAATCGCCCTATAAATACTGACACACTCCCTGGAATCGCCCTATAAATAGTAACACACTTCGCAGAATCACCCTTTGAATAATGACAGAGTTCCCGGAACCACATCTATAAATATTGACACATTGCCCAGAATCGCCCCATAAATACTGACACGCTGCCAGGA
>JANJGN010004434.1:0-33383 GCA_026770705.1 Isurus oxyrinchus | reverse complement strand
GCTTGCCTTCTGAACACTAGGTAAATGGCACTTTAGCTGCCTTCGGAACAGTAGGTAAATGGCAGGATAGCTGCCTTCTGAACATGAGGTAAATGGTAGAATAGCTGCCTTCTCAAAAGTCGGTAATTGGCAGGACAGCTACCTTCTGAACACTAGGTAAATGGCATTATAGCGTCCTTCGGAACACTAGGTAAATTGCCAGATAGCTGCCTTCTGAACACTAGGCAAATGGCAGGATAGGTACCTTCTGAACACTAGGTAAAAGGCTGGATAGCTGCCTTCTGAACACTAGGTAAATGGCAGGATAGCTGCCTTCTGAACACTAGGTAAATGGCAGGATAGCTGCCTTCTGAACACTTGGTAAATGGTTGGATAGCCGCCTTCTGAACACTAGGTAAATGGCAGGATAGCCGCGTTCTAACCACTGGATAAATGGCAGGATAGCTGCCTTCTGAACACGAGGTAAATGCCAGGATAGCTGCCTTCTGAACACTAGGTAAATGCCAGCATAGCTGCCTTCTGAACACTGGGTAAATGGCAGGATAGCTGCCTTCTGAACACTAGGTAAATGCCAGGATAGCTGCCTTCTGAACACAAGGTAAATGGCACGTTAGCTGCCTTCTGAACACTAGGTAAATGGCAGAATATCTGCCTTCTGAACACTAGGTAAATGCCAGCCTAGCTGCCTTCTCAACACTAGGGAAATGGCAGGATAGCTGCCTTCTCAACACTAGGTAAATGGCAGGATATCTGCCTTCCGAACACGAGGTAAATGGCAGGATAGCTGCCTTCTCAAAAGTCAGTAATTGGCAGGAGAGGTACCTTCTGAAAACTAGGTAAATGGAATTATAGCGTCCTTCGGAACACTAGGTAAATGGCAGAATAGCCTCCTTCTGAACACTAGGTAAATGGCAGGATAGCTACCTTCTGAACACTAGGTAAATGGCAGGATAGCTACCTTCTGAAAATAAGGTAAATGGTAGGATATCTGCCTTCTCAACACTCGGTGAATGGCAGGAGAGCTGCCTTCTGAACACTAGGTAAATGGCAGGATATCTGCCTTCTAAACACTAGGTAAATGGCAGGATAGCTGCCTTCTGAACACTAGGTAAATGGCAGTATATCTGCATTCTGAACACTAGGTAAAAGGCAGGATAGCTGCCTTCTGAACACTAGGTAAAAATGGCAGGATAGCTGCCTTCTGAACACAAGGTAAATGGCAGGATATCTGCCTTCTGAACACTCGGTAAATTGCAGAATAGCAGCCTTCTGAACACTGGATAATGGCAGGATATCTGCCTTCTGAACACTCGGTAAATGGTAGGATAGCTGCCCTCTGAACAGGAGGTAAATGCCAGGATAGCTGCCTTCTGAACACTAGGTAAATGGCAGGATAGCTGCCTTCTCAACACTAGGTGAATGGCAGGATAGCTGCCTTCTGAACACTAAGTGATTGGCAGGATAGCTGCCTTCTGAACAGTATGTAATTGGCAGGAGAGCTAACTTCTGAACACTAGGTAAATGGCAGGTTCGTCGCCTTCTGAACACTAGGTAAATGTAGGATAGCGTCCTTCTGAACACTAGGTAAATGGCAGGATAGCTGCCTTCTGAATACTTGGTAAATGGCATTATAGCGTCCTTCGGAACAGTAGGTAAATTGTCGGATAGCTGCCTTCTGAACACGAGGTAAATGGCAGGATTGCTGCCTTCTCAACACTAGGTAAATGGCAGGAATGCTGCCTTCTGAACACTAGGTAAATGACAGGATAGCTGCCTTCTGAACACTAGGTAAATGGCAGGATATCTGCCTTCTGAACAGGAGGTAAATGGCAGGATATCTGCCTTCTGAACACGAGGTAAATGGCAGGATCGCCGCCTTCTGAACACTAGGTAAATGGCAGGATAGCCACCTTCTAAACACGAGGTAAATGCCAGGATAGCTGCCTTCTGAACACTAGGTAAATGGCAGGATTGCTGCCTTCTGAACACTAGGTAAATGGCAGGATAGCTGCCTTCTGAACACTAGGTAAATGGCAGGATAGCCGCCATCTGAACACTAGGTAAATGGCAGGATAGCTACCTTCTGAACATAAGGTAAATGGTAGGATATCTGCCTTCTGAACACGAGGTAAATGTCAGGATAGCTGCCTTCTGAACACTAGGTAAATGGCAGGATAGGTACCTTTGAACATAAGGTAAATGGCAGGATAGCAACCTTCTGAACACTAGGTAAATGGCAGGATAGGTACCTTCTGAACATGAGGTAAAATGGCAGGATAGCTGCCTTCTCAACACTACGTAAAAGGTTAGCATAGCTGCCTTCTCAACACTAGGTGAATGGCAGGATAGCTGCCTTCTGAACACTATGTAAATGCCAGCCTAGCTGCCTTCTGAACACTAGGTAAAAGGCAGGATAGCTGCCTCCTGAACACTGGGTAAATGGCAGGATAGCTGCCTTCTGAACACTAGGTAAATGGCAGGATATCTGCCTTCTGAACACTAGGTAAATGGCAGGATAGCTGCCTTCTGAACACTAGATAAATGGCAGGATATCTGTCTTCTGAACACTAGGTAAATGGCAGGATAGCCGCCTTCTGAACAGGAGGTAAATGCCAGGATAGCTGCCTTCTGAACACTAGGTAAATGGCAGGATAGCTGCCTTCTGAACACTAGGGAAATGGCAGGATAGCTGTTTCTGAACACTTGGTAAATGCCAGGATAGCTGCCTTCTGAACACTAGGTAAATGGCAATTTAGCTGCCTTCTGAACAGTAGGTAAATGGCAAAATAGCTGCCTTCTGAACACTAGGTAAATGGCAGGATAGCTGCCTTCTCAACACAAGGTAAATGGCAGGATGGCTGCCTTCTCAAAAGTCGGTAATTGGCAGGACAGCTACCTTCTGAACACTAGGTAAATGGCATTATAGCGTCCTTCGGAACACTAGGTAAATTGCCAGATAGCTGCCTTCTGAACACTAGGCAAATGGCATGATAGGTACCTTCTGAACACTTGGTAAAAGGCTGGATAGCTGCCTTCTGAACACTAAATAAATGGCAGGATAGATGCGTTCTGAACACTAGGTAAATGGCAGGATAGCTGCCTTCTGAACACTAGGTAAATGGCAGGATAGCCGCGTTCTAACCACTGGATAAATGGTAGGATATCTGCCTTCTGAGCACTGGCTAAATGGCAGGATAGCTGCCTTCTGATCACGAGGTAAATGCCAGGATAGCTGCTTTCTGAACACTAGGTAAATGCCAGCATAGCTGCCTTCTGAACACTGGGTAAATGGCAGGATAGCTGCCTTCTGAACACTAGGCAAATGCCAGGATAGCGGCCTTCTGAACACAAGGTAAATGGCACGTTAGCTGCCTTCTGAACACTAGGTAAATGGCAGAATAGCTGCCTTCTGAACACTAGGTAAATGGCAGGATAGCTGCCTTCTGAACACGAGGTAAAAGGCCGGATAGCTGCCTTCTCAAAAGTCAGTAATTGGCAGGAGAGGTACCTTCTGAAAACTAGGTAAATGGAATTATAGCGTCCTTCGGAACACGAGGTAAATGGCAGAATAGCCTCCTTCTGAACACTAGGTAAATGGCAGGATAGCTACCTTCTGAACACTAGGTAAATGGCAGGATAGCTACCTTCTGAACATGAGGTAAATGGCAGGATAGCTGCCTTCTCAACAGCAGGTAAATGGCAGGATAGCTGCCTTCTGAACACTAGGAAAATGGCAGGATAGCTGCCTTCTGAACATAAGGTAAATGGCAGGATAGCTGCCTTCTGAACACTAGGTAAAATGGCAGGATATCTGCCTTCTGAACACGAGGTAAATGGCAGGATAGCTGCCTTCTGAACACTAGATAAATGGCAGGATATCTGTCTTCTGAACACTAGGTAAATGGCAGGATAGCTGCCTTCTGAACAGGAGGTAAATGCCAGGATAGCTGCCTTCTGAACACTAGGTAAATGGCAGGATATCTGCCTTCTGAACTCTAGGGAAATGGCAGGATAGCTACCTTCTGAACACTAGGTAAATGGCAGGATAGCTGCCTTCTGAACACTAGGTAAATGGCAGGATTGCTGCCTTCTGAACAGTATGTAAATGGCAGGATAGCTGCCTTCTGAACACTAGGTAAATGGCAGGATTGCTGCCTTCTCAACCCTAGGTAAATGGCAGGAATGCTGCCTTCTGAACACTAGGTAAATGACAAGATAGCTGCCTTCTGAACAATAGGTAAATGGCAGGATAGCTACCTTCTGAACACTAGGTAAATGGCAGGATATCTGCCTTCTGAACACTAGGTAAATGGCAGGATAGCCGCCTTCTGAACACTAGGTAAATGGCAGGATAGCCGCCTTCTAAACACTGGATAAATGGCAGGATATCTGACTTCTGAACACTAGGTAAATGGCAGGATAGCTGCCTTCTCAACACGAGGTAAATGCCAGGATAGCTGCCTTCTGAAACACTAGGTAAACGCCAGGAATGCTGCCTTCTGAACACTAGGTAAATGGCAGGATAGCTGCCTTCTGAACATGAGGTAAATGGTAGAATAGCTGCCTTCTCAAAAGTCGGTAATTGGCAGGACAGCTACCTTCTCAACACTAGGTAAATGGCATTATAGCGTCCTTCGGAACACTAGGTAAATTGCCAGATAGCTGCCTTCTGAACACTAGGCAAATGGCAGGATAGGTACCTTCTGAACACTAGGTAAAAGGCTGGATAGCTGCCTTCTGAACACTAGGTAAATGGCAGGATAGCTGCCTTCTGAACACTAGGTAAATGGCAGGATAGCTGCCTTCTGAACACTTGGTAAATGGTTGGATAGCCGCCTTCTGAACACTAGGTAAATGGCAGGATAGCCGCGTTCTAACCACTGGATAAATGGTAGGATATCTGCCTTCTGAGCACTAGGTAAATGGCAGGATAGCTGCCTTCTGAACACGAGGTAAATGCCAGGATAGCTGCCTTCTGAACACTAGGTAAATGCCAGCATAGCTGCCTTCTGAACACTGGGTAAATGGCAGGATAGCTGCCATCTGAACACTAGGTAAATGCCAGGATAGCTGCCTTCTGAACACAAGGTAAATGGCACGTTAGCTGCCTTCTGAACACTAGGTAAATGGCAGAATATCTGCCTTCTGAACACTAGGTAAATGGCAGGATAGCTGCCTTCTGAACACTAGGTAAATGGCAGGATAGCTGCCTTCTCAACACTATGTAAATGGCAGGATATCTGCCTTCCGAACACGAGGTAAATGGCAGGATAGCTTGCCTTCTCAAAAGTCAGTAATTGGCAGGAGAGGTACCTTCTGAAAACTAGGTAAATGGAATTATAGCGTCCTTCGGAACACTAGGTAAATGGCAGAATAGCCTCCTTCTGAAACACTAGGTAAATGGCAGGATAGCTACCTTCTGAACACTAGGTAAATGGCAGGATAGCTACCTTCTGAAAATAAGGTAAATGGTAGGATATCTGCCTTCTCAACACTCGGTGAATGGCAGGAGAGCTGCCTTCTGAACACTAGGTAAAAGGCAGGATAGCTGCCTTCTGGGACACTAGGTAAATGGCAGGATAGCTGCCTTCTGAACACAAGGTAAATGGCAGGATATCTGCCTTCTGAACACTCGGTAAATTGCAGGATAGCAGCCTTCTGAACACTGGATAAATGGCAGGATATCTGCCTTCTGAACACTCGGTAAATGGTAGGATAGCTGCCTTCTGAACAGGAGGTAAATGCCAGGATAGCTGCCTTCTGAATACTAGGAAAATGGCAGGATAGCTGCCTTCTCAACACTAGGTGAATGGCAGGATAGCTGCCTTCTGAACACTTAAGTGATTGGCAGGATAGCTGCCCTTCTGAACAGTATGTAATTGGCAGGAGAGCTAACTTCTGAACACTAGGTAAATGGCAGGTTCGTCGCCTTCTGAACACTAGGTAAATGTAGGATAGCGTCCTTCTGAACACTAGGTAAATGGCAGGATAGCTGCCTTCTGAATACTTGGTAAATGGCATTATAGCGTCCTTCGGAACAGTAGGTAAATTGCCGGATAGCTGCCTTCTGAACACGAGGTAAATGGCAGGAATGCTGCCTTCTCAACACTAGGTAAATGGCAGGAATGCTGCCTTCTGAACACTAGGTAAATGACAGGATAGCTGCCTTCTGAACACTAGGTAAATGGCAGGATATCTGCCTTCTGAACAGGAGGTAAATGGCAGGATATCTGCCTTCTGAACACGAGGTAAATGGCAGGATCGCCGCCTTCTGAACACTAGGTAAATGGCAGGATAGCCACCTTCTAAACACGAGGTAAATGCCAGGATAGCTGCCTTCTGAACACTAGGTAAATGGCAGGATTGCTGCCTTCTGAACACTAGGTAAATGGCAGGATAGCTGCCTTCTGAACACTAGGTAAATGGCAGGATAGCCGCCATCTGAACACTAGGTAAATGGCAGGATAGCTACCTTCTGAACATAAGGTAAATGGTAGGATATCTGCCTTCTGAACACGAGGTAAATGTCAGGATAGCTGCCTTCTGAACACTAGGTAAATGGCAGGATAGGTACCTTTGAACATAAGGTAAATGGCAGGATAGCAACCTTCTGAACACTAGGTAAATGGCAGTATAGGTACCTTCTGAACATGAGGTAAATGGCAGGATAGCTGCCTTCTCAACACTACGTAAAAGGTAGCATAGCTGCCTTCTCAACACTAGGTGAATGGCAGGATAGCTGCCTTCTGAACACTATGTAAATGCCAGCCTAGCTGCCTTCTGAACACTAGGTAAAAGGCAGGATAGCTGCCTCCTGAACACTGGGTAAATGGCAGGATAGCTGCCTTCTGAACACTAGGTAAATGGCAGGATATCTGCCTTCTGAACACTAGGTAAATGGCAGGATAGCTGCCTTCTGAACACTAGATAAATGGCAGGATATCTGTCTTCTGAACACTAGGTAAATGGCAAGATAGCCGCCTTCTGAAACAGGAGGTAAATGCCAGGATAGCTGCCTTCTGAACACTAGGTAAATGGCAGGATAGCTTGCCTTCTGAACACTAGGGAAATGGCAGGATAGCTGTTCCTGAACACTTGGTAAATGCCAGGATAGCTGCCTTCTGAACACTAGGTAAATGGCAATTTAGCTGCCTTCTGAACAGTAGGTAAATGGCAAAATAGCTGCCTTCTGAACACTAGGTAAATGGCAGGATAGCTGCCTTCTCAACACAAGGTAAATGGCAGGATGGCTGCCTTCTCAAAAGTCGGTTAATTGGCAGGACAGCTACCTTCTGAACACTAGGTAAATGGCATTATAGCGTCCTTCGGAACACTAGGTAAATTGCCAGATAGCTGCCTTCTGAACACTAGGCAAATGGCAATGATAGGTACCTTCTGAACACTTGGTAAAAGGCTGGATAGCTGCCTTCTGAACACTAGGTAAATGGCAGGATAGATGCGTTCTGAACACTAGGTAAATGGCAGGATAGCTGCCTTCTGAACACTAGGTAAATGGCAGGATAGCCGCGTTCTAACCACTGGATAAATGGTAGGATATCTGCCTTCTGAGCACTGGCTAAATGGCAGGATAGCTGCCTTCTGATCACGAGGTAAATGCCAGGATAGCTGCTTTCTGAACACTAGGTAAATGCCAGCATAGCTGCCTTCTGAACACTGGGTAAATGGCAGGATAGCTGCCTTCTGAACACTAGGCAAATGCCAGGATAGCGGCCTTCTGAACACAAGGTAAATGGCACGTTAGCTGCCTTCTGAACACTAGGTAAATGGCAGAATAGCTGCCTTCTGAACACTAGGTAAATGGCAGGATAGCTGC
Source organism: Isurus oxyrinchus (assembly GCA_026770705.1). Classification (NCBI taxonomy): domain Eukaryota; kingdom Metazoa; phylum Chordata; class Chondrichthyes; order Lamniformes; family Lamnidae; genus Isurus; species Isurus oxyrinchus. The sequence continues at coordinate 25,549 of JANJGN010004434.1, read as the reverse complement.
CTTCTGAACACGAGGTAAAAGGCCGGATAGCTGCCTTCTCAAAAGTCAGTAATTGGCAGGAGAGGTACCTTCTGAAAACTAGGTAAATGGAATTATAGCGTCCTTCGGAACATGAGGTAAATGGCAGAATAGCCTCCTTCTGAACACTAGGTAAATGGCAGGATAGCTACCTTCTGAACACTAGGTAAATGGCAGGATAGCTACCTTCTGAACATGAGGTAAATGGCAGGATAGCTGCCTTCTCAACAGCAGGTAAATGGCAGGATAGCTGCCTTCTGAACACTAGGAAAATGGCAGGATAGCTGCCTTCTGAACATAAGGTAAATGGCAGGATAGCTGCCTTCTGAACACTAGGTAAATGGCAGGATATCTGCCTTCTGAACACGAGGTAAATGGCAGGATAGCTGCCTTCTGAACACTAGATAAATGGCAGGATATCTGTCTTCTGAACACTAGGTAAATTGCAGGATAGCTGCCTTCTGAACAGGAGGTAAATGCCAGGATAGCTGCCTTCTGAACACTAGGTAAATGGCAGGATATCTGCCTTCTGAACTCTAGGGAAATGGCAGGATAGCTACCTTCTGAACACTAGGTAAATGGCAGGATGGCCGCCTTCTGAACAGTATGTAAATGGCAGGATAGCTGCCTTCTGAACACTAGGTAAATGGCAGGATTGCTGCCTTCTCAACCCTAGGTAAATGGCAGGAATGCTGCCTTCTGAACACTAGGTAAATGACAAGATAGCTGCCTTCTGAACAATAGGTAAATGGCAGGATAGCTACCTTCTGAACACTAGGTAAATGGCAGGATATCTGCCTTCTGAACACTAGGTAAATGGCAGGATAGCCGCCTTCTGAACACTAGGTAAATGGCAGGATAGCCGCCTTCTAAACACTGGATAAATGGCAGGATATCTGACTTCTGAACACTAGGTAAATGGCAGGATAGCTGCCTTCTCAACACGAGGTAAATGCCAGGATAGCTGCCTTCTGAACACTAGGTAAACGCCAGGAATGCTGCCTTCTGAACACTAGGTAAATGGCAGGATAGCTGCCTTCTGAACATGAGGTAAATGGTAGAATAGCTGCCTTCTCAAAAGTCGGTAATTGGCAGGACAGCTACCTTCTCAACACTAGGTAAATGGCATTATAGCGTCCTTCGGAACACTAGGTAAATTGCCAGATAGCTGCCTTCTGAACACTAGGCAAATGGCAGGATAGGTACCTTCTGAACACTAGGTAAAAGGCTGGATAGCTGCCTTCTGAACACTAGGTAAATGGCAGGATAGCTGCCTTCTGAACACTAGGTAAATGGCAGGATAGCTGCCTTCTGAACACTTGGTAAATGGTTGGATAGCCGCCTTCTGAACACTAGGTAAATGGCAGGATAGCCGCGTTCTAACCACTGGATAAATGGTAGGATATCTGCCTTCTGAGCACTAGGTAAATGGCAGGATAGCTGCCTTCTGAACACGAGGTAAATGCCAGGATAGCTGCCTTCTGAACACTAGGTAAATGCCAGCATAGCTGCCTTCTGAACACTGGGTAAATGGCAGGATAGCTGCCTTCTGAACACTAGGTAAATGCCAGGATAGCTGCCTTCTGAACACAAGGTAAATGGCACGTTAGCTGCCTTCTGAACACTAGGTAAATGGCAGAATATCTGCCTTCTGAACACTAGGTAAATGGCAGGATAGCTGCCTTCTGAACACTAGGTAAATGGCAGGATAGCTGCCTTCTCAACACTATGTAAATGGCAGGATATCTGCCTTCCGAACACGAGGTAAATGGCAGGATAGCTGCCTTCTCAAAAGTCAGTAATTGGCAGGAGAGGTACCTTCTGAAAACTAGGTAAATGGAATTATAGCGTCCTTCGGAACACTAGGTAAATGGCAGAATAGCCTCCTTCTGAACACTAGGTAAATGGCAGGATAGCTACCTTCTGAACACTAGGTAAATGGCAGGATAGCTACCTTCTGAAAATAAGGTAAATGGTAGGATATCTGCCTTCTCAACACTCGGTGAATGGCAGGAGAGCTGCCTTCTGAACACTAGGTAAATGGCAGGATATCTGCCTTCTAAACACTAGGTAAATGGCAGGATAGCTGCCTTCTGAACACTAGGTAAATGGTAGTATATCTGCATTCTGAACACTAGGTAAAAGGCAGGATAGCTGCCTTCTGGACACTAGGTAAATGGCAGGATAGCTGCCTTCTGAACACAAGGTAAATGGCAGGATATCTGCCTTCTGAACACTCGGTAAATTGCAGGATAGCAGCCTTCTGAACACTGGATAAATGGCAGGATATCTGCCTTCTGAACACTCGGTAAATGGTAGGATAGCTGCCTTCTGAACAGGAGGTAAATGCCAGGATAGCTGCCTTCTGAACACTAGGAAAATGGCAGGATAGCTGCCTTCTCAACACTAGGTGAATGGCAGGATAGCTGCCTTCTGAACACTAAGTGATTGGCAGGATAGCTGCCTTCTGAACAGTATGTAATTGGCAGGAGAGCTAACTTCTGAACACTAGGTAAATGGCAGGTTCGTCGCCTTCTGAACACTAGGTAAATGTAGGATAGCGTCCTTCTGAACACTAGGTAAATGGCAGGATAGCTGCCTTCTGAATACTTGGTAAATGGCATTATAGCGTCCTTCGGAACAGTAGGTAAATTGCCGGATAGCTGCCTTCTGAACACGAGGTAAATGGCAGGAATGCTGCCTTCTCAACACTAGGTAAATGGCAGGAATGCTGCCTTCTGAACACTAGGTAAATGACAGGATAGCTGCCTTCTGAACACTAGGTAAATGGCAGGATATCTGCCTTCTGAACAGGAGGTAAATGGCAGGATATCTGCCTTCTGAACACGAGGTAAATGGCAGGATCGCCGCCTTCTGAACACGAGGTAAATGGCAGGATAGCCACCTTCTAAACACGAGGTAAATGCCAGGATAGCTGCCTTCTGAACACTAGGTAAATGGCAGGATTGCTGCCTTCTGAACACTAGGTAAATGGCAGGATAGCTGCCTTCTGAACACTAGGTAAATGGCAGGATAGCCGCCATCTGAACACTAGGTAAATGGCAGGATAGCTACCTTCTGAACATAAGGTAAATGGTAGGATATCTGCCTTCTGAACACGAGGTAAATGTCAGGATAGCTGCCTTCTGAACACTAGGTAAATGGCAGGATAGGTACCTTTGAACATAAGGTAAATGGCAGGATAGCAACCTTCTGAACACTAGGTAAATGGCAGGATAGGTACCTTCTGAACATGAGGTAAATGGCAGGATAGCTGCCTTCTCAACACTACGTAAAAGGTAGCATAGCTGCCTTCTCAACACTAGGTGAATGGCAGGATAGCTGCCTTCTGAACACTATGTAAATGCCAGCCTAGCTGCCTTCTGAACACTAGGTAAAAGGCAGGATAGCTGCCTCCTGAACACTGGGTAAATGGCAGGATAGCTGCCTTCTGAACACTAGGTAAATGGCAGGATATCTGCCTTCTGAACACTAGGTAAATGGCAGGATAGCTGCCTTCTGAACACTAGATAAATGGCAGGATATCTGTCTTCTGAACACTAGGTAAATGGCAGGATAGCTGCCTTCTGAACACAAGGTAAATGGCACGTTAGCTGCCTTCTGAACACTAGGTAAATGGCAGAATAGCTGCCTTCTGAACACTAGGTAAATGGCAGAATAGCTGCCTTCTGAACACTAGGTAAATGGCAGGATAGCTGCCTTCTGAACACGAGGTAAAAGGCCGGATAGCTGCCTTCTCAAAAGTCAGTAATTGGCAGGAGAGGTACCTTCTGAAAACTAGGTAAATGGAATTATAGCGTCCTTCGGAACACTAGGTAAATGGCAGAATAGCCTCCTTCTGAACACTAGGTAAATGGCAGGATAGCTACCTTCTGAACACTAGGTAAATGGCAGGATAGCTACCTTCTGAAAATAAGGTAAATGGTAGGATATCTGCCTTCTCAACACTCGGTGAATGGCAGGAGAGCTGCCTTCTGAACACTAGGTAAATGGCAGGATATCTGCCTTCTAAACACTAGGTAAATGGCAGGATAGCTGCCTTCTGAACACTAGGTAAATGGTAGTATATCTGCATTCTGAACACTAGGTAAAAGGCAGGATAGCTGCCTTCTGGACACTAGGTAAATGGCAGGATAGCTGCCTTCTGAACACAAGGTAAATGGCAGGATATCTGCCTTCTGAACACTCGGTAAATTGCAGGATAGCAGCCTTCTGAACACTGGATAAATGGCAGGATATCTGCCTTCTGAACACTCGGTAAATGGTAGGATAGCTGCCTTCTGAACAGGAGGTAAATGCCAGGATAGCTGCCTTCTGAATACTAGGAAAATGGCAGGATAGCTGCCTTCTCAACACTAGGTGAATGGCAGGATAGCTGCCTTCTGAACACTAAGTGATTGGCAGGATAGCTGCCTTCTGAACAGTATGTAATTGGCAGGAGAGCTAACTTCTGAACACTAGGTAAATGGCAGGTTCGTCGCCTTCTGAACACTAGGTAAATGTAGGATAGCGTCCTTCTGAACACTAGGTAAATGGCAGGATAGCTGCCTTCTGAATACTTGGTAAATGGCATTATAGCGTCCTTCGGAACAGTAGGTAAATTGCCGGATAGCTGCCTTCTGAACACGAGGTAAATGGCAGGAATGCTGCCTTCTCAACACTAGGTAAATGGCAGGAATGCTGCCTTCTGAACACTAGGTAAATGACAGGATAGCTGCCTTCTGAACACTAGGTAAATGGCAGGATATCTGCCTTCTGAACAGGAGGTAAATGGCAGGATATCTGCCTTCTGAACACGAGGTAAATGGCAGGATCGCCGCCTTCTGAACACGAGGTAAATGGCAGGATAGCCACCTTCTAAACACGAGGTAAATGCCAGGATAGCTGCCTTCTGAACACTAGGTAAATGGCAGGATTGCTGCCTTCTGAACACTAGGTAAATGGCAGGATAGCTGCCTTCTGAACACTAGGTAAATGGCAGGATAGCCGCCATCTGAACACTAGGTAAATGGCAGGATAGCTACCTTCTGAACATAAGGTAAATGGTAGGATATCTGCCTTCTGAACACGAGGTAAATGTCAGGATAGCTGCCTTCTGAACACTAGGTAAATGGCAGGATAGGTACCTTTGAACATAAGGTAAATGGCAGGATAGCAACCTTCTGAACACTAGGTAAATGGCAGGATAGGTACCTTCTGAACATGAGGTAAATGGCAGGATAGCTGCCTTCTCAACACTACGTAAAAGGTAGCATAGCTGCCTTCTCAACACTAGGTGAATGGCAGGATAGCTGCCTTCTGAACACTATGTAAATGCCAGCCTAGCTGCCTTCTGAACACTAGGTAAAAGGCAGGATAGCTGCCTCCTGAACACTGGGTAAATGGCAGGATAGCTGCCTTCTGAACACTAGGTAAATGGCAGGATATCTGCCTTCTGAACACTAGGTAAATGGCAGGATAGCTGCCTTCTGAACACTAGATAAATGGCAGGATATCTGTCTTCTGAACACTAGGTAAATGGCAGGATAGCTGCCTTCTGAACACAAGGTAAATGGCACGTTAGCTGCCTTCTGAACACTAGGTAAATGGCAGAATAGCTGCCTTCTGAACACTAGGTAAATGGCAGAATAGCTGCCTTCTGAACACTAGGTAAATGGCAGGATAGCTGCCTTCTGAACACGAGGTAAAAGGCCGGATAGCTGCCTTCTCAAAAGTCAGTAATTGGCAGGAGAGGTACCTTCTGAAAACTAGGTAAATGGAATTATAGCGTCCTTCGGAACACGAGGTAAATGGCAGAATAGCCTCCTTCTGAACACTAGGTAAATGGCAGGATAGCTACCTTCTGAACACTAGGTAAATGGCAGGATAGCCACGTTCTAACCACTGGATAAATGGTAGGATATCTGCCTTCTGAGCACTAGGTAAATGGCAGGATAGCTGCCTTCTGAACACGAGGTAAATGCCAGGATAGCTGCCTTCTGAACACTAGGTAAATGCCAGCATAGCTGCCTTCTGAACACTGGGTAAATGGCAGGATAGCTGCCTTCTGAACACTAGGTAAATGCCAGGATAGCTGCCTTCTGAACACAAGGTAAATGGCACGTTAGCTGCCTTCTGAACACTAGGTAAATGGCAGAATATCTGCCTTCTGAACACTAGGTAAATGCCAGCCTAGCTGCCTTCTCAACACTAGGGAAATGGCAGGATAGCTGCCTTCTCAACACTAGGTAAATGGCAGGATATCTGCCTTCCGAACACGAGGTAAATGGCAGGATAGCTGCCTTCTCAAAAGTCAGTAATTGGCAGGAGAGGTACCTTCTGAAAACTAGGTAAATGGAATTATAGCGTCCTTCGGAACACTAGGTAAATGGCAGAATAGCCTCCTTCTGAACACTAGGTAAATGGCAGGATAGCTACCTTCTGAACACTAGGTAAATGGCAGGATAGCTACCTTCTGAAAATAAGGTAAATGGTAGGATATCTGCCTTCTCAACACTCGGTGAATGGCAGGAGAGCTGCCTTCTGAACACTAGGTAAATGGCAGGATATCTGCCTTCTAAACACTAGGTAAATGGCAGGATAGCTGCCTTCTGAACACTAGGTAAATGGTAGTATATCTGCATTCTGAACACTAGGTAAAAGGCAGGATAGCTGCCTTCTGAACACTAGGTAAATGGCAGGATAGCCGCCTTCTGAACACAAGGTAAATGGCAGGATATCTGCCTTCTGAACACTCGGTAAATTGCAGGATAGCAGCCTTCTGAACACTGGATAAATGGCAGGATATCTGCCTTCTGAACACTCGGTAAATGGTAGGATAGCTGCCTTCTGAACAGGAGGTAAATGCCAGGATAGCTGCCTTCTGAACACTAGGTAAATGGCAGGATTGCTGCCTTCTCAACACTAGGTGAATGGCAGGATAGCTGCCTTCTGAACACTAAGTGATTGGCAGGATAGCTGCCTTCTGAACAGTATGTAATTGGCAGGAGAGCTAACTTCTGAACACTAGGTAAATGGCAGGTTCGTCGCCTTCTGAACACTAGGTAAATGTAGGATAGCGTCCTTCTGAACACTAGGTAAATGGCAGGATAGCTGCCTTCTGAACACTAGGTAAATGGCAGGATATCTGCCTTCTGAACAGGAGGTAAATGGCAGGATATCTGCCTTCTGAACACGAGGTAAATGGCAGGATCGCCGCCTTCTGAACACTAGGTAAATGGCAGGATAGCCACCTTCTAAACACGAGGTAAATGCCAGGATAGCTGCCTTCTGAACACTAGGTAAATGGCAGGATTGCTGCCTTCTGAACACTAGGTAAATGGCAGGATAGCTGCCTTCTGAACACTAGGTAAATGGCAGGATAGCCGCCATCTGAACACTAGGTAAATGGCAGGATAGCTACCTTCTGAACATAAGGTAAATGGTAGGATATCTGCCTTCTGAACACGAGGTAAATGTCAGGATAGCTGCCTTCTGAACACTAGGTAAATGGCAGGATAGCCGCGTTCTAACCACTGGATAAATGGTAGGATATCTGCCTTCTGAGCACTGGCTAAATGGCAGGATAGCTGCCTTCTGATCACGAGGTAAATGCCAGGATAGCTGCTTTCTGAACACTAGGTAAATGCCAGCATAGCTGCCTTCTGAACACTGGGTAAATGGCAGGATAGCTGCCTTCTGAACACTAGGCAAATGCCAGGATAGCGGCCTTCTGAACACAAGGTAAATGGCACGTTAGCTGCCTTCTGAACACTAGGTAAATGGCAGAATAGCTGCCTTCTGAACACTAGGTAAATGGCAGGATAGCTGCCTTCTGAACACGAGGTAAAAGGCCGGATAGCTGCCTTCTCAAAAGTCAGTAATTGGCAGGAGAGGTACCTTCTGAAAACTAGATAAATGGAATTATAGCGTCCTTCGGAACACGAGGTAAATGGCAGAATAGCCTCCTTCTGAACACTAGGTAAATGGCAGGATAGCTACCTTCTGAACACTAGGTAAATGGCAGGATAGCTACCTTCTGAACATGAGGTAAATGGCAGGATAGCTGCCTTCTCAACAGCAGGTAAATGTCAGGATAGCTGCCTTCTGAACACTAGGAAAATGGCAGGATAGCTGCCTTCTGAACATAAGGTAAATGGCAGGATAGCTGCCTTCTGAACACTAGGTAAATGGCAGGATATCTGCCTTCTGAACACGAGGTAAATGGCAGGATAGCTGCCTTCTGAACACTAGATAAATGGCAGGATATCTGTCTTCTGAACACTAGGTAAATGGCAGGATAGCTGCCTTCTGAACAGGAGGTAAATGCCAGGATAGCTGCCTTCTGAACACTAGGTAAATGGCAGGATATCTGCCTTCTGAACTCTAGGGAAACGGCAGGATAGCTACCTTCTGAACACTAGGTAAATGGCAGGATGGCCGCCTTCTGAACAGTATGTAAATGGCAGGATAGCTGCCTTCTGAACACTAGGTAAATGGCAGGATTGCTGCCTTCTCAACCCTAGGTAAATGGCAGGAATGCTGCCTTCTGAACACTAGGTAAATGACAAGATAGCTGCCTTCTGAACAATAGGTAAATGGCAGGATAGCTACCTTCTGAACACTAGGTAAATGGCAGGATATCTGCCTTCTGAACACTAGGTAAATGGCAGGATAGCCGCCTTCTGAACACTAGGTAAATGGCAGGATAGCCGCCTTCTAAACACTGGATAAATGGCAGGATATCTGACTTCTGAACACTAGGTAAATGGCAGGATAGCTGCCTTCTCAACACGAGGTAAATGCCAGGATAGCTGCCTTCTGAACACTAGGTAAACGCCAGGAATGCTGCCTTCTGAACACTAGGTAAATGGCAGGATAGCTGCCTTCTGAACATGAGGTAAATGGTAGAATAGCTGCCTTCTCAAAAGTCGGTAATTGGCAGGACAGCTACCTTCTCAACACTAGGTAAATGGCATTATAGCGTCCTTCGGAACACTAGGTAAATTGCCAGATAGCTGCCTTCTGAACACTAGGCAAATGGCAGGATAGGTACCTTCTGAACACTAGGTAAAAGGCTGGATAGCTGCCTTCTGAACACTAGGTAAATGGCAGGATAGCTGCCTTCTGAACACTAGGTAAATGGCAGGATAGCTGCCTTCTGAACACTTGGTAAATGGTTGGATAGCCGCCTTCTGAACACTAGGTAAATGGCAGGATAGCCGCGTTCTAACCACTGGATAAATGGTAGGATATCTGCCTTCTGAGCACTAGGTAAATGGCAGGATAGCTGCCTTCTGAACACGAGGTAAATGCCAGGATAGCTGCCTTCTGAACACTAGGTAAATGCCAGCATAGCTGCCTTCTGAACACTGGGTAAATGGCAGGATAGCTGCCTTCTGAACACTAGGTAAATGCCAGGATAGCTGCCTTCTGAACACAAGGTAAATGGCACGTTAGCTGCCTTCTGAACACTAGGTAAATGGCAGAATATCTGCCTTCTGAACACTAGGTAAATGGCAGGATAGCTGCCTTCTGAACACTAGGTAAATGGCAGGATAGCTGCCTTCTCAACACTATGTAAATGGCAGGATATCTGCCTTCCGAACACGAGGTAAATGGCAGGATAGCTGCCTTCTCAAAAGTCAGTAATTGGCAGGAGAGGTACCTTCTGAAAACTAGGTAAATGGAATTATAGCGTCCTTCGGAACACTAGGTAAATGGCAGAATAGCCTCCTTCTGAACACTAGGTAAATGGCAGGATAGCTACCTTCTGAACACTAGGTAAATGGCAGGATAGCTACCTTCTGAAAATAAGGTAAATGGTAGGATATCTGCCTTCTCAACACTCGGTGAATGGCAGGAGAGCTGCCTTCTGAACACTAGGTAAATGGCAGGATATCTGCCTTCTAAACACTAGGTAAATGGCAGGATAGCTGCCTTCTGAACACTAGGTAAATGGTAGTATATCTGCATTCTGAACACTAGGTAAAAGGCAGGATAGCTGCCTTCTGGACACTAGGTAAATGGCAGGATAGCTGCCTTCTGAACACAAGGTAAATGGCAGGATATCTGCCTTCTGAACACTCGGTAAATTGCAGGATAGCAGCCTTCTGAACACTGGATAAATGGCAGGATATCTGCCTTCTGAACACTCGGTAAATGGTAGGATAGCTGCCTTCTGAACAGGAGGTAAATGCCAGGATAGCTGCCTTCTGAACACTAGGAAAATGGCAGGATAGCTGCCTTCTCAACACTAGGTGAATGGCAGGATAGCTGCCTTCTGAACACTAAGTGATTGGCAGGATAGCTGCCTTCTGAACAGTATGTAATTGGCAGGAGAGCTAACTTCTGAACACTAGGTAAATGGCAGGATAGCTGCCTTCTGAATACTTGGTAAATGGCATTATAGCGTCCTTCGGAACAGTAGGTAAATTGCCGGATAGCTGCCTTCTGAACACGAGGTAAATGGCAGGAATGCTGCCTTCTCAACACTAGGTAAATGGCAGGAATGCTGCCTTCTGAACACTAGGTAAATGACAGGATAGCTGCCTTCTGAACACTAGGTAAATGGCAGGATATCTGCCTTCTGAACAGGAGGTAAATGGCAGGATATCTGCCTTCTGAACACGAGGTAAATGGCAGGATCGCCGCCTTCTGAACACTAGGTAAATGGCAGGATAGCCACCTTCTAAACACGAGGTAAATGCCAGGATAGCTGCCTTCTGAACACTAGGTAAATGGCAGGATAGCTGCCTTCTGAACACTAGGTAAATGGCAGGATAGCTGCCTTCTGAACACTAGGTAAATGGCAGGATAGCCGCCATCTGAACACTAGGTAAATGGCAGGATAGCTACCTTCTGAACATAAGGTAAATGGTAGGATATCTGCCTTCTGAACACGAGGTAAATGTCAGGATAGCTGCCTTCTGAACACTAGGTAAATGGCAGGATAGGTACCTTTGAACATAAGGTAAATGGCAGGATAGCAACCTTCTGAACACTAGGTAAATGGCAGGATAGGTACCTTCTGAACATGAGGTAAATGGCAGGATAGCTGCCTTCTCAACACTACGTAAAAGGTAGCATAGCTGCCTTCTCAACACTAGGTGAATGGCAGGATAGCTGCCTTCTGAACACTATGTAAATGCCAGCCTAGCTGCCTTCTGAACACTAGGTAAAAGGCAGGATAGCTGCCTCCTGAACACTGGGTAAATGGCAGGATAGCTGCCTTCTGAACACTAGGTAAATGGCAGGATATCTGCCTTCTGAACACTAGGTAAATGGCAGGATAGCTGCCTTCTGAACACTAGATAAATGGCAGGATATCTGTCTTCTGAACACTAGGTAAATGGCAGGATAGCTGCCTTCTGAACACAAGGTAAATGGCACGTTAGCTGCCTTCTGAACACTAGGTAAATGGCAGAATAGCTGCCTTCTGAACACTAGGTAAATGGCAGAATAGCTGCCTTCTGAACACTAGGTAAATGGCAGGATAGCTGCCTTCTGAACACGAGGTAAAAGGCCGGATAGCTGCCTTCTCAAAAGTCAGTAATTGGCAGGAGAGGTACCTTCTGAAAACTAGGTAAATGGAATTATAGCGTCCTTCGGAACACGAGGTAAATGGCAGAATAGCCTCCTTCTGAACACTAGGTAAATGGCAGGATAGCTACCTTCTGAACACTAGGTAAATGGCAGGATAGCCACGTTCTAACCACTGGATAAATGGTAGGATATCTGCCTTCTGAGCACTAGGTAAAAGGCAGGATAGCTGCCTTCTGAACACGAGGTAAATGCCAGGATAGCTGCCTTCTGAACACTAGGTAAATGCCAGCATAGCTGCCTTCTGAACACTGGGTAAATGGCAGGATAGCTGCCTTCTGAACACTAGGTAAATGCCAGGATAGCTGCCTTCTGAACACAAGGTAAATGGCACGTTAGCTGCCTTCTGAACACTAGGTAAATGGCAGAATATCTGCCTTCTGAACACTAGGTAAATGCCAGCCTAGCTGCCTTCTCAACACTAGGGAAATGGCAGGATAGCTGCCTTCTCAACACTAGGTAAATGGCAGGATATCTGCCTTCCGAACACGAGGTAAATGGCAGGATAGCTGCCTTCTCAAAAGTCAGTAATTGGCAGGAGAGGTACCTTCTGAAAACTAGGTAAATGGAATTATAGCGTCCTTCGGAACACTAGGTAAATGGCAGAATAGCCTCCTTCTGAACACTAGGTAAATGGCAGGATAGCTACCTTCTGAACACTAGGTAAATGGCAGGATAGCTACCTTCTGAAAATAAGGTAAATGGTAGGATATCTGCCTTCTCAACACTCGGTGAATGGCAGGAGAGCTGCCTTCTGAACACTAGGTAAATGGCAGGATATCTGCCTTCTAAACACTAGGTAAATGGCAGGATAGCTGCCTTCTGAACACTAGGGTAAATGGTAGTATATCTGCATTCTGAACACTAGGTAAAAGGCAGGATAGCTGCCTTCTGAACACTAGGTAAATGGCAGGATAGCTGCCTTCTGAACACAAGGTAAATGGCAGGATATCTGCCTTCTGAACACTCGGTAAATTGCAGGATAGCAGCCTTCTGAACACTGGATAAATGGCAGGATATCTGCCTTCTGAACACTCGGTAAATGGCAGGATAGCTGCCTTCTGAACAGGAGGTAAATGCCAGGATAGCTGCCTTCTGAACACGAGGTAAATGGCAGGATTGCTGCCTTCTCAACACTAGGTGAATGGCAGGATAGCTGCCTTCTGAACACTAAGTGATTGGCAGGATAGCTGCCTTCTGAACAGTATGTAATTGGCAGGAGAGCTAACTTCTGAACACTAGGTAAATGGCAGGTTCGTCGCCTTCTGAACACTAGGTAAATGTAGGATAGCGTCCTTCTGAACACTAGGTAAATGGCAGGATAGCTGCCTTCTGAATACTTGGTAAATGGCATTATAGCGTCCTTCGGAACAGTAGGTAAATTGCCGGATAGCTGCCTTCTGAACACGAGGTAAATGGCAGGATTGCTGCCTTCTCAACACTAGGTAAATGGCAGGAATGCTGCCTTCTGAACACTAGGTAAATGACAGGATAGCTGCCTTCTGAACACTAGGTAAATGGCAGGATATCTGCCTTCTGAACAGGAGGTAAATGGCAGGATATCTGCCTTCTGAACACGAGGTAAATGGCAGGATCGCCGCCTTCTGAACACTAGGTAAATGGCAGGATAGCCACCTTCTAAACACGAGGTAAATGCCAGGATAGCTGCCTTCTGAACACTAGGTAAATGGCAGGATTGCTGCCTTCTGAACACTAGGTAAATGGCAGGATAGCTGCCTTCTGAACACTAGGTAAATGGCAGGATAGCCGCCATCTGAACACTAGGTAAATGGCAGGATAGCTACCTTCTGAACATAAGGTAAATGGTAGGATATCTGCCTTCTGAACACGAGGTAAATGTCAGGATAGCTGCCTTCTGAACACTAGGTAAATGGCAGGATAGGTACTTTTGAACATAAGGTAAATGGCAGGATAGCAACCTTCTGAACACTAGGTAAATGGCAGGATAGGTACCTTCTGAACATGAGGTAAATGGCAGGATAGCTGCCTTCTCAACACTACGTAAAAGGTAGCATAGCTGCCTTCTCAACACTAGGTGAATGGCAGGATAGCTGCCTTCTGAACACTATGTAAATGCCAGCCTAGCTGCCTTCTGAACACTAGGTAAAAGGCAGGATAGCTGCCTCCTGAACACTGGGGTAAATGGCAGGATAGCTGCCTTCTGAACACTAGGTAAATGGCAGGATATCTGCCTTCTGAACACTAGGTAAATGGCAGGATAGCTGCCTTCTGAACACTAGATAAATGGCAGGATATCTGTCTTCTGAACACTAGGTAAATGGCAGGATAGCCGCCTTCTGAACAGGAGGTAAATGCCAGGATAGCTGCCTTCTGAACACTAGGTAAATGGCAGGATAGCTGCCTTCTGAACACTAGGGAAATGGCAGGATAGCTGCCTTCTGAACACTAGGCAAATGCCAGGATAGCTGCCTTCTGAACACAAGGTAAATGGCACGTTAGCTGCCTTCTGAACACTAGGTAAATTGCAGAATAGCTGCCTTCTGAACACTAGGTAAATGGCAGGATAGCTGCCTTCTGAACACTAGGTAAATGGCAGGATAGCTGCCTTCTGAACACGAGGTAAAAGGCCGGATAGCTGCCTTCTCAAAGTCAGTAATTGGCAGGAGAGGTACCTTCTGAAAACTAGGTAAATGGAATTATAGCGTCCTTCGGAACACGAGGTAAATGGCAGAATAGCCTCCTTCTGAACACTAGGTAAATGGCAGGATAGCTACCTTCTGAACACTAGGTAAATGGCAGGATAGCTACCTTCTGAACATGAGGTAAATGGCAGGATAGCTGCCTTCTCAACAGCAGGTAAATGGCAGGATAGCTGCCTTCTGAACACTAGGAAAATGGCAGGATAGCTGCCTTCTGAACATAAGGTAAATGGCAGGATAGCTGCCTTCTGAACACTAGGTAAATGGCAGGATATCTGCCTTCTGAACACTAGGTAAATGGCAGGATAGCTGCCTTCTGAACACTAGATAAATGGCAGGATATCTGTCTTCTGAACACTAGGTAAATGGCAGGATAGCTGCCTTCTGAACAGGAGGTAAATGCCAGGATAGCTGCCTTCTGAACACTAGGTAAATGGCAGGATATCTGCCTTCTGAACTCTAGGGAAATGGCAGGATAGCTACCTTCTGAACACTAGGTAAATGGCAGGATGGCCGCCTTCTGAACAGTATGTAAATGGCAGGATAGCTGCCTTCTGAACACTAGGTAAATGGCAGGATTGCTGCCTTCTCAACCCTAGGTAAATGGCAGGAATGCTGCCTTCTGAACACTAGGTAAATGACAAGATAGCTGCCTTCTGAACAATAGGTAAATGGCAGGATAGCTACCTTCTGAACACTAGGTAAATGGCAGGATATCTGCCTTCTGAACACTAGGTAAATGGCAGGATAGCCGCCTTCTGAACACTAGGTAAATGGCAGGATAGCCGCCTTCTAAACACTGGATAAATGGCAGGATATCTGACTTCTGAACACTAGGTAAATGGCAGGATAGCTGCCTTCTCAACACGAGGTAAATGCCAGGATAGCTGCCTTCTGAACACTAGGTAAACGCCAGGAATGCTGCCTTCTGAACACTAGGTAAATGGCAGGATAGCTGCCTTCTGAACACTAGGTAAATGCCAGGATAGCTGCCTTCTGAACACTAGGTAAATGGCACTTTAGCTGCCTTCGGAACAGTAGGTAAATGGCAGAATAGCTGCCTTCTGAACACTAGGTAAATGGCAGGATAGCTGCCTTCTGAACATGAGGTAAATGGTAGGATAGCTGCCTTCTCAAAAGTCGGTCATTGGCAGGACAGCTACCTTCTGAACACTAGGTCAATGGCATTATAGCGTCCTTCGGAACACTAGGTAAATTGCCAGATAGCTGCCTTCTGAACACTAGGCAAATGGCAGGATAGGTACCTTCTGAAGACTAGGTAAAAGGCTGGATAGCTGCCTTCTGAACACTAGGTAAATGGCAGGATAGCTGCCTTCTGAACACTAGGTAAATGGCAGGATAGCTGCCTTCTGAACACTAGGTAAATGGTAGGATAGCCGCCTTCTGAACACTAGGTAAATGGCAGGATAGCCGCGTTCTAACCACTGGATAAATGGTAGGATATCTGCCTTCTGAGCACTAGGTAAATGGCAGGATAGCTGCCTTCTGAACACGAGGTAAATGCCAGGATAGCTGCCTTCTGAACACAAGGTAAATGGCACGTTAGCTGCCTTCTGAACACTAGGTAAATGGCAGAATAGCTGCCTTCTGAACACAATGTAAATGGCAGAATAGCTGCCTTCTCAACACTTGGTAAATGGCAGGATAGCTGCCTTCTCAACACTAGGTAAATGGCAGGATATCTGCCTTCTGAACACGAGGTAAATGGCAGGATAGCTGCCTTCTCAAAAGTCAGTAATTGGCAGGAGAGGTACCTTCTGAAAACTAGGTAAATGGAATTATAGCGTCCTTCGGAACACTAGGTAAATGGCAGAATAGACTCCTTCTGAACACTAGGTAAATGACAGGATAGCTACCTTCTGAACACTAGGTAAATGGCAGGATAGCTACCTTCTGAACATAAGGTAAATGGTAGGATATCTGCCTTCTCGACACTAGGTGAATGGCAGGATAGCTGCCTTCTGAACACTAGGTAAATGGCAGGATATCTGCCTTCTGAACACTAGGTAAATGGCAGGATAGCTGCCTTCTGAACACTAGGTAAATGGCAGTATATCTGCATTCTGAACACTAGGTAAAAGGCAGGATAGCTGCCTTCTGAACACTAGGTAAATGGCAGGATAGCTGCCTTCTGAACACTAGGTAAATGGCAGGATAGCAGCCTTCTGAACACTGGATAAATGGCAGGATATCTGCCTTCTGAACACTCGATAAATGGCAGGATAGCTGCCTTCTGAACAGGAGGTAAATGCCAGGATAGCTGCCATCTGAACACTAGGTAAATGGCAGGATAGCTGCCTTCTCAACACAAGGTGAAGGCAGCAGAGCTGCCTTCTGAACACTAAGTGATTGGCAGGATAGCTGCCTTCTGAACATGAGGTAAATGGCAGGATAGCTGCCTTCTCAACACTACGTAAAAGGTAGCATAGCAGCCTTCTCAACACTAGGTGAATGGCAGGATAGCTGCCTTCTGAACACTAGGTAAATGGCAGGATAGCTGCCTTCTGAACAGGAGGTTAATGCCAGGATAGCTGCCTTCTGAACACTAGGTAAATGGCACGTTAGCTGCCTTCTGAACACTAGGGAAATGGCAGGATAGCTGCCTTCTGAACACTAGGTAAATGCCAGGATAGCTGCCTTCTGAACACTAGGTAAATGGCACTTTATCTGCTTTCTGAACAGTAGGTAAATGGCAAAATAGCTGCCTTCTGAACACTAGGTAAATGGCAGGATAGCTGCCTTCTCAACACTAGGTAAATGGCAGGATAGCTACCTTCTGAACACTAGGTAAATGGCAGGATATCTGCCTTCTGAACACTAGGTAAATGGCAGGATAGCCGCCTTCTGAACACTAGGTAAATGGCAGGATAGCCGCCTTCTAAACACTGGATAAATGGCAGGATATCTGACATCTGAAAACGAGGTAAATGGTAGGATAGCTGCCTTCTCAAAAGTCGATAATTGGCAGGACAGCTACCTTCTGAACACTAGGTAAATGGCATTATAGCGTCCTTCGGAACACTAGGTAAATTGCCAGATAGCTGCCTTCTGAACACAAGGCAAATGGCAGGATAGGTACCTTCTGAACACTAGGTAAAAGGCTGGATAGCTGCCTTCTGAACAATAGGTAAATGGCAGGATAGCTGCCTTCTGAACACTAGGTAAATGGAAGGATAGCTGCCTTCTCAAAAGTCGGTAATTGGCAGGACAGCAACCTTCTGAACACTAGGTAGATGTCATTATAGCGTCCTTCGGAACACTAGGTCAATTGCCAGATAGCTGCCTTCTGAACACTAGGTAAATGGCACGATTGCTGCCTTCTGAACATTGGGTAAATGGCAGGAGGGCTGCCTTCTGAACAGTAGGTAAATGGCAGGATAGCTGCCTTCTGAACACTAGGTAAATGGCTGGATTGCTGCCTTCTGGACACTAGGTAAAGGGCAGGATAGCTGCCTTCTGAACACTAGGTAAATGGCAGGATAGCTGCCTTCGGAACACTAGGTAAAAGGCAGGATAGCTGCCTTCTGAACACTAGGTAAATGGCAGGATTGCTGCATTCTGAACACTAGGTAACTGGCAGGATAGCGTCCCTCTCAACACTAGGTAAATGGCACGATAGTCTCCTTCTGAACACTAGGTAAATGGCAGGATAGCTACCTTCTGAACACTCGGTAAATGGCAGGATAGCTACCTTCTGAACACTCGGTTAATGGCAGGATTGCTGCCTTCTCAACAGTAGGTAAATGGCAGGAAAGCTGCCTTCTGAAGACTAGGTAAATGGCAGGATAGCGTCCCTCTCAACACTAGGTAAATGGCACGATAGCTGCCTACTGAACACTAGGTAAATGGCAGAATAGCCTCCGTCTGAACACTAGGTAAATGGCAGGATAGCTACCTTCTGAACACTAGGTAAATGGCAGGATAGCTACCTTCTGAACACTAGGTTCATGGCAGGATTGCTGCCTTCTCAACAGCAGGTAAATGGCAGGATAGCTGCCTTCTGAACACTAGGAAAATGGCAGGATAGCTGCCTTCTGAACATAAGGTAAATGGTAGGATATCTGCCTTCTGAACACTAGGTAAAAGGCAGGATAGTTGCCTTCTCAACACTGGGTTAATGGCAGGATAGCTGGCTTCTGAACACTAGGAAAATGGCAGGAAAGTTACCTTCTGAACATAAGGTAAATGGTAGGATATCTGCCTTCTGAACACGAGGTGAATGTCAGGATAGCTGCCGTCTGAACACTAGGTAAATGGCAGGATAGGTACCTTTGAACATGAGGTAAATGGCAGGATAGCTGCCTTCTCAACACTACGCAAATGGTAGCATAGCTGCCTTCTCAACACGAGGTGAATGGCAGGATAGCTGCCTTCTGAACACTATGTAAATGCCAGCGTAGCTGCCTTCTGAACACTAGGTAAAAGGCTGGATAGCTGCCTTCTGAACACTAGGTAAATGGCAGGATAGCTGCCTTCTGAACACTAGGTAAATGGCAGGATAGCTGCCTTCTGAACACTAGGTAAATGGTAGGATAGCCGCCTTCTGAACACTAGGTAAATGGCAGGATAGCCGCGTTCTAACCACTGGATAAATGGTAGGATATCTGCCTTCTGAGCACTAGGTAAATGGCAGGATAGCTGCCTTCTGAACACGAGGTAAATGCCAGGATAGCTGCCTTCTGAACACAAGGTAAATGGCACGTTAGCTGATTTCTGAACACTAGGTAAATGGCAGAATAGCTGCCTTCTGAACACTATGTAAATGGCAGAATAGCTGCCTTCTCAACACTAGGTAAATGGCAGGATAGCTGCCTTCTCAACACTAGGTAAATGGCAGGATATCTGCCTTCTGAACACGAGGTAAATGGCAGGATAGCTGCCTTCTCAAAAGTCAGTAATTGGCAGGAGAGGTACCTTCTGAAAACTAGGTAAATGGAATTATAGCGTCCTTCGGAACCCTAGGTAAATGGCAGAATAGACTCCTTCTGAACACTAGGTAAATGACAGGATAGCTACCTTCTGAACACTAGGTAAATGGCAGGATAGCTACCTTCTGAACATAAGGTAAATGGTAGGATATCTGCCTTCTCAACACTAGGTGAATGGCAGGAGAGCTGCCTTCTGAACACTAGGTAAATGGCAGGATATCTGCCTTCTGAACACTAGGTAAATGGCAGGATAGCTGCCTTCTGAACACTAGGTAAATGGCAGTATATCTGCATTCTGAACACTAGGTAAAAGGCAGGATAGCTGCCTTCTGAACACTAGGTAAATGGCAGGATAGCTGCCTTCTGAACACTAGGTAAATGGCAGGATAGCAGCCTTCTGAACACTGGATAAATGGCAGGATATCTGCCTTCTGAACACTCGATAAATGGCAGGATAGCTGCCTTCTGAACAGGAGGTAAATGCCAGGATAGCTGCCATCTGAACACTAGGTAAATGGCAGGATAGCTGCCTTCTCAACACAAGGTGAAGGCAGCATAGCTGCCTTCTGAACACTAAGTGATTGGCAGGATAGCTGCCATTTGAACAGTATGTAATTGGCAGGACAGCTAACTTCTGAACACTAGTTAAATGGCGGGTTCGTCGTCTTCTGAACACTAGGTAAATGTAGGATAGCGTCCTTCTGAACACTAGGTAAATTGCCGGATAGCTGCCTTCTGAACACTAGGTAAATGGCAGGATTGCTGCCTTCTCAACGACTAGGTAAATGGCAGGATAGCTGCCTTCTGAACACTAGGTAAATGACAGGATAGCTGCCTTCTGAACACTAGGTAAATGGCAGAATATCTGCCTTCTGAAAAAGAGGTAAATGGCAGGATCGCCGCCTTCTGAACACTAGGTAAATGGCAGGATAGCCGCCTTCTAAACAGGAGGTAAATGCCAGGATAGCTGCCTTCTGAACACTAGGTAAATGGCAGGATTGCTGCCTTCTGAACACGAGGCAAATGGTAGGATAGCTGCCTTCTGAACACGAGGTAAATGGCAGGATAGCTGCCTTCTGAACATGAGGTAAATGGCAGGATAGCTGCCTTCTCAACACTACGTAAAAGGTAGCATAGCAGCCTTCTCAACACTAGGTGAATGGCAGGATAGCTGCCTTCTGAACACTAGGTTAATGGCAGGATAGCTGCCTCCTGAACACTGGTTAAATGGCAGGATAGCTGCCTTCTGAACACTAGGTAAATGGCAGGATAGCTGCCTTCTGACAGGAGGTTAATGCCAGGATAGCTGCCTTCTGAACACTAGGTAAATGGCACGTTAGCTGCCTTCTGAACACTAGGGAAATGGCAGATAGCTGCCTTCTGAACACTAGGTAAATGCCAGGATAGCTGCCTTCTGAACACTAGGTAAATGGCACTTTATCTGCTTTCTGAACAGTAGGTAAATGGCAAAATAGCTGCCTTCTGAACACTAGGTAAATGGCAGGATAGCTGCCTTCTCAACACTAGGTAAATGGCAGGATAGCTACCTTCTGAACACTAGGTAAATGGCAGGATATCTGCCTTCTGAACACTAGGTAAATGGCAGGATAGCCGCCTTCTGAACACTAGGTAAATGGCAGGATAGCCGCCTTCTAAACACTGGATAAATGGCAGGATATCTGACATCTGAAAACGAGGTAAATGGTAGGATAGCTGCCTTCTCAAAAGTCGATAATTGGCAGGACAGCTACCTTCTGAACACTAGGTAAATGGCATTATAGCGTCCTTCGGAACACTAGGTAAATTGCCAGATAGCTGCCTTCTGAACACAAGGCAAATGGCAGGATAGGTACCTTCTGAACACTAGGTAAAAGGCTGGATAGCTGCCTTCTGAACAATAGGTAAATGGCAGGATAGCTGCCTTCTGAACACTAGGTAAATGGAAGGATAGCTGCCTTCTCAAAAGTCGGTAATTGGCAGGACAGCAACCTTCTGAACACTAGGTAGATGTCATTATAGCGTCCTTCGGAACACTAGGTCAATTGCCAGATAGCTGCCTTCTGAACACTAGGTAAATGGCACGATTGCTGCCTTCTGAACATTGGGTAAATGGCAGGAGGGCTGCCTTCTGAACAGTAGGTAAATGGCAGGATAGCTGCCTTCTGAACACTAGGTAAATGGCTGGATTGCTGCCTTCTGGACACTAGGTAAAGGGCAGGATAGCTGCCTTCTGAACACTAGGTAAATGGCAGGATAGCTGCCTTCGGAACACTAGGTAAAAGGCAGGATAGCTGCCTTCTGAACACTAGGTAAATGGCAGGATTGCTGCATTCTGAACACTAGGTAACTGGCAGGATAGCGTCCCTCTCAACACTAGGTAAATGGCACGATAGTCTCCTTCTGAACACTAGGTAAATGGCAGGATAGCTACCTTCTGAACACTCGGTAAATGGCAGGATAGCTACCTTCTGAACACTCGGTTAATGGCAGGATTGCTGCCTTCTCAACAGTAGGTAAATGGCAGGATAGCTGCCTTCTGAACACTAGGTAAATGGGCAGGATAGCGTCCCTCTCAACACTAGGTAAATGGCACGATAGCTGCCTACTGAACACTAGGTAAATGGCAGAATAGCCTCCGTCTGAACACTAGGTAAATGGCAGGATAGCTACCTTCTGAACACTAGGTAAATGGCAGGATAGCTACCTTCTGAACACTAGGTCATGGCAGGATTGCTGCCTTCTCAACAGCAGGTAAATGGCAGGATAGCTGCCTTCTGAACACTAGGAAAATGGCAGGATAGCTGCCTTCTGAACATAAGGTAAATGGTAGGATATCTGCCTTCTGAACACTAGGTAAAAGGCAGGATAGTTGCCTTCTCAACACTGGGTTAATGGCAGGATAGCTGGCTTCTGAACACTAGGAAAATGGCAGGATAGCTACCTTCTGAACATAAGGTAAATGGTAGGATATCTGCCTTCTGAACACGAGGTGAATGTCAGGATAGCTGCCGTCTGAACACTAGGTAAATGGCAGGATAGGTACCTTTGAACATGAGGTAAATGGCAGGATAGCTGCCTTCTCAACACTACGCAAATGGTAGCATAGCTGCCTTCTCAACACGAGGTGAATGGCAGGATAGCTGCCTTCTGAACACTATGTAAATGCCAGCGTAGCTGCCTTCTGAACACTAGGTAAAAGGCAGGATAGCTGCCTCCTGAACATAGGGTAAATGGCAGGATAGCTGCCTTCTGAACACTCGGTAAATGGCAGGATATCTGCCTTCTGAACACTCGGTAAATGGCAGGATAGCTGCCTTCTGAACACTAGATAAATGGCAGGATATCTGTCTTCTGAACACTAGATAAATGGCAGGATAGCTGCCTTCTGAACAGGAGGTAAATGCCAGGATAGCTGCCTTCTGAACACTAGGTAAATGGCAGGATAGCTGCCTTCTGAACACTAGATAAATGGCAGGATATCTGTCTTCTGAACACTAGATAAATGGCAGGATAGCTGCCTTCTGAACAGGAGGTAAATGCCAGGATATCTGCCTTCTGAACACTAGATAAATGGCAGGATAGCTGCCTTCTGAACAGGAGGTAAATGCCAGGATAGCTGCCTTCTGAACACTAGGTAAATGGCAGGATAGCCGCCTTCTGAACACTATGGAAATGGCAGGATAGCTACCTTCTGAACACTATGGAAATGGCAGGATAGCTACCTTCTGAACACTAGGTAAATGGCAGGATAGCCGCCTTCTGAACAATATGTAAATGGCAGGATAGCTGCCTTCTGAACACTATGGAAATGGCAGGATAGCTACCTTCTGAACACTAGGTAAATGGCAGGATAGCCGCCTTCTGAACAATATGTAAATGGCAGGATAGCTGCCTTCTGAACACGAGGTAAATGGCAGGATAGCTACCTTCTGAACACTAGGTAAATGGCAGGATAGCGTCCTTCTGAACACTAGGTAAATGGCAGGATAGCTGCCTTCTGAACACTAGGTAAATGGCATTATAGCGTCCTTCGGAACACTAGGTAAATTGCCGGATAGCTGCCTTCTGAACACTAGGTAAATGCAGGATTGCTGCCTTCTCAACCCTTGGTAAATGGCAGGAATGCTGCCTTCTGAACACTAGGTCAATGGCCGGATAGCTGCCTTCTGAACACTAGGTAAATGCCAGGATAGCTGCCTTCTGAACACTAGGTAAATGGCTCTTTAGCTGCCTTCGGAACAGTAGGTAAATGGCAGAATAGCTGCCTTCTGAACACTAGGTAAATGGCAGGATAGCTGCCTTCTCAACACTAGGTAAATGGCAGGATAGCTGCCTTCTGAACATGAGGTAAATGGTAGGATAGCTGCCTTCTCAACAGTCGGTAATTGGCAGGACAGCTACCTTCTGAACACTAGGTAAATGGCAGGATAGCTGCCTTCGGAACACTAGGTAAATGGCAGGATAGCTGCCTTCTGAACACTAGGTAAATGGTAGGATAGCCGCCTTCTGAACACTAGGTAAATGGCAGGATAGCCGAGTTCTAACCACTGGATAAATGGTAGGATATCTGCCTTCTGAGCACTAGGTAAATGGCAGGATAGCTGCCTTCTGAACACGAGGTAAATGCCAGGATAGCTGCCTTCTGAACACTAGGTAAATGCGAGCATAGCTGCCTTCTGAACACTGGGTAAATGGCAGGATAGCTGCCTTCTGAACACTAGGTAAATGCCAGGATAGCTGCCTTCTGAACACAAGGTAAATGGCACGTTAGCTGCCTTCTGAACACTAGGTAAATGGCAGGATAGCTGCCTTCTGAACACTAGGTAAAAGGCAGAATAGCTGCCTTCTGAACACTAGGTAAATGGCAGGATTGCTGCCTTCTCAACCCTAGGTAAATGGCAGGAATGCTGCCTTCTGAACACTAGGTAAATGACAGGATAGCTGCCTTCTGAACAATAGGTAAATGGCAGGATAGCTACCTTCTGAACACTAGGTAAATGGCAGGATATCTGCCTTCTCAACACTAGGAAAATGGCAGGATAGCTGCCTTCTCAACACTAGGTAAATGGCAGGATATCTGCCTTCTGAACACGAGGCAAATGGCAGGATAGCTGCCTTCTCAAAAGTCAGTAATTGGCAGGAGAGGTACCTTCTGAAAACTAGGTAAATGGAATTATAGCGTCCTTCGGAACACTAGGTAAATGGCAGAATAGCCTCCTTCTGACCACTAGGTAAATGGCAGGATAGCTACCTTCTGAACACTCGGTAAATGGCAGGATAGCTACCTTCTGAACATAAGGTAAATGGTAGGATATCTGCCTTCTCAACACTAGGTGAATGGCAGGAGAGCTGCCTTCTGAACACTAGGTAAATGGCAGCATATCTGCCTTCTGAACACTAGGTAAACGGCAGGATAGCTGCCTTCTGAACACTAGGTAAATGGCAGTATATCTGCATTCTGAACACTAGGTAAAAGGCAGGATAGCTGCCTTCTGAACACTAGGTAAATGGCAGGATAGCTGCCTTCTGAACACGAGGTGAATGTCAGGATAGCTGCCGTCTGAACACTAGGTAAATGGCAGGATAGGTACCTTTGAACATGAGGTAAATGGCAGGATAGCTGCCTTCTCAACACTACGCAAATGGTAGCATAGCTGCCTTCTCAACACGAGGTGAATGGCAGGATAGCTGCCTTCTGAACACTATGTAAATGCCAGCGTAGCTGCCTTCTGAACACTAGGTAAAAGGCAGGATAGCTGCCTCCTGAACATAGGGTAAATGGCAGGATAGCTGCCTTCTGAACACTCGGTAAATGGCAGGATATCTGCCTTCTGAACACTCGGTAAATGGCAGGATATCTGCCTTCTGAACACTAGGTAAATGGCAGGATAGCTGCCTTCTGAACACTAGATAAATGGCAGGATATCTGTCTTCTGAACACTAGATAAATGGCAGGATAGCTGCCTTCTGAACAGGAGGTAAATGCCAGGATAGCTGCCTTCTGAACACTAGGTAAATGGCAGGATAGCTGCCTTCTGAACACTAGATAAATGGCAGGATATCTGTCTTCTGAACACTAGATAAATGGCAGGATAGCTGCCTTCTGAACAGGAGGTAAATGCCAGGATATCTGCCTTCTGAACACTAGATAAATGGCAGGATAGCTGCCTTCTGAACAGGAGGTAAATGCCAGGATAGCTGCCTTCTGAACACTAGGTAAATGGCAGGATAGCTGCCTTCTGAACACTATGGAAATGGCAGGATAGCTACCTTCTGAACACTAGGTAAATGGCAGGATAG
>JANJGN010004433.1:0-33390 GCA_026770705.1 Isurus oxyrinchus | reverse complement strand
AACGCCTTCGTCACCTCCAGACACAACTATCCCAACCGCTCCGCCACATTCCACCCTCCACAAACTTCAAACGCGACAGCCTCCCCCAACCCACCCATGTCCAAACTCGCACCGAGTCCCCTTCACGCAACACCCCCTGGGCTCGCTAAACCACACTGGCGCCCGGTCCCGCAATTTCAAAATGCTCACTTTCGTTTTCAAATCCTTCCACGGCCTCAGCACAGCCCCCTCCCTATCTCTGGTAACCTCCTCCAGCCCCTACAACACTCCCTATCTCTGTAACCTCCTCCAGCCCCTACACCCCTCCCAATCTCTGTACCCTCCTCCAGCCCCTACAACCCTCCCTATCTCTGTAACCTCCTCCAGCCCCTACAACACTCCCTATCTCTGTAACCTCCTCCAGCCCCTACACCCCTCCCAATCTCTGTACCTTCCTCCAGCCCCTACAACCCTCCCTATCTCTGTAACCTCCTCCAGCCCCTACAACCCCTCCCTATCTCTGTAACCTCCTCCAGCCACTACAACCCTCCCTATCTCTGTAACCTCCTCCAGCCCCTACAACCCTCCCTAACTCTGTAACCTCCTCCAGCCCCTACACCCTCCCTATCTCTGTAACCTCCTCCAGCCCCTACAACCCTCCCTATCTCTGTAACCTCCTCCAGCCCCTACACCCCTCCCTATCACTGTAACCTCCTCCAGCCCTACAACCCCTCCCTATCTCTCTAACTGAATCCAGCCCCTACACCCCTCCCTATCTCTGTAACCTCCTCCAGCCCCTACACCCCTCCCTATCTCTGTAACCTCCTCCAGCCCCTACAACCCTCCCTATCTCTGTAACCTCCTTCAGCCCCCTACACCCCTCCCTATCTCTGTAAACTCCTCCAGACCCTACAGCCCTCCCTATCTCTGTAACCTCCTCCAGCCCCTACACCCCTCCCTATCTCTGTAACCCTCCTCCAGCCCCTGCACCCCTCCCTCTCTCTGTAACCTTCTGCAATCCATACAACCCTATCTCTGTAACCTCCTCCAGCCCCTACAACCCTCCCTATCTCTGTAACCTCCTCCAGCCCCTACAATCCTCGCTATCTCTGTAACCTCCTCCTGCCCCTAAAAACCTTCCTATCTTTGTAAACTCCTCCAGACCCTACAACACCCCCTATCTGTGTAACCTACTCCAGCCCCTACACCCCTCCCTATCTCTGTAACCTCCTCCAACAACTACACCCCTCCCTATCTCTGTAACCACCTCCAGCCCCTACAACACTCCCTATCTCTGAAAACTCCTCCAGACCCTACACAACTCCCTATCTCTGTAAGCTCCTCCAGCCACTACAAACCTCCCAATCTCTGTAATCACCTCCAGCACCTAGACCCATCCCTATCTCTGTAACCTCCTCCAGCCCCTACAACGCTCCCAATCTCTGAAACCTCCTCCAGCACCTACAACCCTCCTATCTCGGTAACCTCCTCCAGCCCCTACAACCCACCCTATCTCTGTAACCTCCTCCAGCCCCTACACCCCTCCCTATCTCTGTAACCTCCGACAGCCCCTACAAACCTCCCTATCTCTGTAACCCCTTCTAAACCTCCCTATATCTGTAACATCCTCCAGCCCTACAATCCTCCCTGTCTCTGTAACCTCCTCCTGCCCCTACAACCCTTCCTATCTCAGTAAACTCCACCAGCACCTACAACACCCCTTATCTCTGCAACCTCCTCCAGCCCCTACACACCTCCCTATCTCTGTAACCTCTTCCAATACCTACACCCCCACCTATCTCTGTAACCTCCTCCAGCCCCTACAGGTCTCCGTATCTCAGTAACCTCCTCCAGCCCCTACACCCCTCCCTATCTCTGTAACCTCCTCCAGCCCCTACAAGTCTCCCTATCTCTGTAACATCCTCCTGCTCCTATAACCCTTCCTATCTCTGTAACCCCTTCCAAAACTATCTTTGTAAACTCCACCTGCCCCGACAGCCCGTCTTATCTCTGTATCCTACTCCAGCCCCTCCAAACCTCCCGGTCTCTGCAACCTCCTCCAGCCCCTAAAAACCTCCCTATCTCTGTAACCTCCTCCAGCCCTTACAACCCTCCCTATCTCTGTAACCCCTTCCAAAACTATCTCTGTAACCTCCTCCTGCCCCTACAACCCTCCCTATTTCTGTAAGCTCCTCCAGCCCCTACAACCCTCCCTATCTCTGTAACCTCCTCCTGCCCCTACACACCCCTCCCTATCTCTGTAACCCCTTCGAAAACTATCTCTGTAACCTCCTCCTGCCCCTACAACCCTCCCTATCTCTGTAACCTCCTCCAGCCCCTACACCCCTCCCTATCTCTGTAACTTCTTCCAAAACCTACACCCCTCCCTATCTCTGTAACCTTCTCCAGCCTCTACAACACTCCCTATCTCTGGAACGTCCTCCAGACCCAAGACCCCTCCCTATCTCTGTAACCTCCTCCAAGCCCAACACCTCTCCCTATCTCTGTAACCACCGCCAGCCCCTACAACCCTCCCTATCTCTGTAAACTCCTCCAGCCCCTATAACACTACCGATCTCTGTAACCTCATCCAGACCCCACACCCCTCCCTATCTCTGTAACCTCCTCCATGTCCCTACAACGCTACATATCTGATAAACCTCCTCCAGCCCCTACATCCCTCCATCTCTCTATAACCCCCTACAGCCATGACACCCCGCCCTATCTCTAAAAACCTCCTCCTGCCCCTACACCCCTCCCTCTCTCTGGAACCTCCGCCAGCCGAAACACCCCTCCCAATCTCTGTAACCTCCTCCAGCCCCTACAACCCTCCCTATCTCTGTAACCACCTCCAGCCTCTACAACCCTCCCTATCTCTGTAACCTCCTCCAGCCCCTACACCCCTCCCTAGCTCTGTAACCTCCTCCAGCCCCTACACCCCTCCCTATCTCTGTAACCTCCTCCAGCTCCTACACCCTTCCCTATCTCTGTAACCTCCTCCAGCCCCTACAACCCTCCCTACCTCTGTAACCTCCTCCAAGAAAAACACCTCTCCCTGTCTGTGACCTGCTCCAAACCATGCAACCCTCCCTACCTCTGTAACCTCCTCCACCCCCTACAACCCTCCCTATCTCTGTAACCTCCTCCAGCCCCTACAACCCTCCGTATCCCTGTAAACTCCTCCAGCCCCTACAACCCTCCCTATCCCTGTAACCTCCTCCAGCCCCTTACAACGCTCCTATATCTGTAACCTCCTCCAGCCACTACACCCCTCCCTATCCCTGTAACCTTAAACAGCCCCTACACCCCCTCCCTATTCTGTAACCACCTCCAGCTCCTACACCCCTCCCTATCTCTGTAACCTCCAACAGCCCATACACCCCTCCCTATCTCTGTAAACTCCTCCAGCCCCTACACCCCTCCCTATCACTGTAACCTCCCCCAGCCCCTACACCCTTCCCTATCTCTGTAACCTCCTCCAGCACGTACAACCCTCCCTATCTCTGTAACATCCTCCAGCCACTACAACCCTCCCTATCTCTGTAACCTCCTCCAGCACCTACACCCCTCCCTATCTCTATAACATCCTCCAGCCCCTACACCCCTCCCTCTCTCTGTAAACCTCCGCCAGCCGAAACACCCCTCCCTATCTCTGTAACCTCCTCCAGCCCCTACACCCCTCCCTATCTCTATAACATCCTTCAGCCCCTACACCCCTCCCTCTCTCTGTAACCTCCGCCAGCCGAAACACCCCTCCCAATCTCTGTAACCTCCTCCAGCCCCTACACCCCTACCTATCTCTTTAACCTCCTCCAGCCCTGACAACCCTCCCTATCTCTGTAACCTCCTCCAGCCCCTACAACCCTCCCTATCTCTGTAACCTCCTCCAGCCCCTACAATCCTGCCTATCTCTGTAACCGCCTCCAGCCCCTACAACCCTCCCTATCTCTGTAACCTCCTCCAGGCCCTACAACCCTCCCTATCACTGTATTCTCCTCCAGCCCATACAACCCTCCCTATATCTGTAATCTCCTCCAGCTACTACCCCCCTCCATATCTCTGTAACATCCTCCAGCCACTACAACCCTCCCTATCTCTGTAAACTCCTCCAGCACCTACACCCCTCCCTATCTCTATAACATCCTCCAGCCCCGACACCCCCCTCCCTCTCTCTGTAACCTCCGCCAGCCGAAACAGCCCTCCCAATCTCTGTAACCTCCTCCAGCCCCTACACCCCTGCCTATCTCTTTAACCTCCTCCAGCCCTGACAACCCTCCCTATCTCTGTAACCTCCTCCAGCCCCTACAACCCTCCCTATCTCTGTAACCTCCTCCAGCCCCTACAATCCTGCCTATCTCTGTAACCGCCTCCAGCCCCTACAACCCTCCCTATCTCTCTAAACTCCTCCAGCCCCTACAATCCTCCTATCTCTGTAACCTCCTCCAGCCCAGACAACCCTCCCTATCTCTGTAACCACCTCCAAACCTCCCTGTCTCTGTAACCTCCTCCAGCCCCTACAACCCTCCCTATCTCTCTAACTGAATCCAGCCGCTACACCCCTCCCTATCTCTGTAACCTCCTCCAGCCCCTACAACGCTCCCTGTCGATGAAACCTCCTCCAGACCCTACAACCCTCCCTATCTCGGTAAACTCCTCCAGCCCAAACACCCCTCCCTATCTCTGTAACCTCCTCCAGCCCCTACACTCCTGCCTATCTCTGTAACCAACTCCAGCCCCTACAACCCACCCTATCTCTGTAACCTCCTACAGACCCTACAAACCTCCGAATCTCTGTAACCCACTATAAACCTCCCTATCTCTGTAACCTCCTCCAGCCCCTACAATCCTCCCTATCTCTGTAACATCCTCCTGCCCCTACAACCCTACCTATCTCAGTAACCTCCACCAGCACCTACACCCCTCTCTATCTCTGTAACCTCCTCCAGCCCCTGCAACACTCCCTATCTCTGGAACCTCCTTCAGCACCTACACCCCTCCCTATCTCTGTAACCTCCTCCAGCCCCTACACCTCTCTCTATCTCTGTAACCTCCTCCAGCCCCAAAACCCCTCCCTATCTCTGTAACATCCTCCAGCCCCTACACCCCTCCCTATCTGTGTAACCTCCTCCAGCCCCTACACCCCGCCCTATCTCTGTAACCTCCTCCAGCCCCTAAACCCCTCCCTATCTTTGTAACATCCTCCAGCCTCTACAACCCTCCCTATCTCTGTAACCGCCTCCAACCGCTAAAACCCGCCCTAGCTATCTAACCTCCTCCATCCCCTACACCCCTCCCTATCTCTGTAACCTCCTCCAGCCCCGACACCCCTCTCAATCTCTCTAACCGCCTCCAGCCCCTACACTCCTCCCCATCTCTGTAACCTCCTCCAGCCCCTACAACCCTCCCTATCTCTGTAACCACCTCCAGCCTCTACAACCCTCCCTATCTCTGTAACCTCCTCCAAGAAAAACACCTCTCCCTGTCTCTGTGACCTGCTCCAAACCCTACAACCCTCCCTACCTCTGTAACCTCCTCCAACCCCTACAATGCTGCCTATCTCTGTAACCTCCTCCAGCCCCTACAACCCTCCCTATCTCTGTAACCTCCTCCAGCCCCTACAACACTCCCTATCTCTGTAACCTCCTCCAGCCCCGACAACCCTCCCTATCTCTGTAACCTCCTCCAGCCCCTACAACAATCCCTATCTCTGTAACCTCCTCCAGCATCTACAACCCTCCTTATCCCTGTAACCTCCAACAGCCCCTACACCCTGCCCTATTCTGTAACCGCCTCCAGCCCCAACAGACCTCCCTATCTCTGTAACCTCCTCCAGCCCCAAACCCCTCCCTATCTCTGTAACCTCCTCCAGCCCGTACAGCCCTCCCTATCTCTGAAATCTCCTCCAGCACCTAAAGCCCTCCCTATCTCTGTAACCTCCTCCAGCCCATACAACCCTCCCTATATCTGTAATCTCCTCCTGCCCCTACACTCCTCCATATCTCTGTAACATCCTCCAGCCACTACAACCCTCCCTATCTCTGTAACCTCCTCCAGCCCAAACACCCCTCCCTATCTCTGTAACATCCTCCAGCCCCTACACCCCTCCCTATCTCTGTAACCTCCTCCAGCCCCTACAACCCTCCCTATCTCTGTAACCACCTCCAGCCTCTACAACCCTCCCTATCTCTGTAACCTCCTCCAAGAAAAACACCTCTCCCTGTCTCTGTGACCTGCTCCAAACCCTACAACCCTCCCGATCTCTGTAACCTCCTCCAGCCCCTACAATCCTGCCTATCTCTGTAACCGCCTCCAGCCCCTACAACCCTCCCTTTCTCTGTAAACTCCTCCAGCCCCTACAACACTCCAGATCTCTGTAATCTTCTCCAGCCCCTACACTCCTCCTTATCTCTCTAACCTCCTCCAGCCCCTACAATCCTGCCTATCTCTGTAACCACCTCCAGCCCAGACAACCCTCCCATTCTCTGTAACCCCCTCCAAACCTCCCGATCTCTGTAACCTCCTCCAGCCCCTACAACCCTTTCTATCTCTGTAACCTCCTCCAGCCCGTACAACACCCCCTATCTCTGTAACCTCCTGCAGCCACTACACCCCTCCCTATTTCTGTAACCTCCTACAGCCCCAACTCGCCTCCCAATCTCTGTAACCTCCTCGAGCCCCTACAACCCTCCCTATCTCTGTAACCTCCTCCAGCCCATACAACCATCCATATATCTGTAATCTCCTCCAGCCCCAACACCCCTCCCTATCTCTGTAACATCCTCCAGCCCCTACAACCCTCCCTATCTCTGTAACCTCCTCCAGCCCCTAGAACCCTCCCTATCTCTGTAACATTCCTCCAGCCACTACAAACCTCCCTATCTCTGTAACCCCCTCCAAACCTCCCGGTCTCTGTAACTACCTACAGCCCCTACAATCCTCGCTATCTCTGTAACCTCCTCCTGCCCCTAAATCCCTTCCTATCTTTGTAAACTGCTCCAGCCCCTGCAACACCCCCTATCTGTGTAACCTCCTCCAGCCCAAACACCCCTCCCTATTTCTGTAACCTCCTCCAGCCCCTACACCCCTCCCTATCTCTGTAACCTCCTCCAGCCCCTACACCCCTCCCTATTTCTGCAACCTCCTCCAGCCCCTACACCCCTCCCTATCTTTGTAACCTCCTCCAGCCCTGACAACCCTCCCTATCTCTATAACATCATCCAGCCCCTACACCCCTCCTTATCTCAGTAACCTCCACCAGCCTCACACCCCTCCCTATCTCTATAACCTCCTCCAGCCCTAGAACCCTCCCTATCCCTGTAACCTCCTTCAGCCCATACAACACTCCCTATCACTGTAACCTCCTCCAACCTCTACAACCCTCCCTATCTCTGTAACCTCCTCCAGCCCCTACACCCCTCCCTATCTCTGTAACCTCCTCCACCCCTACACTCCTCCCTATCTCTGTAACCTCCTCCAGTCCCTACAACGCTCCTATCCCTGTAACCTCCTCCAGCCCCTACAACACTCCCAATCTCTGTAACCCCCTCCAAACCTCCCGATCTCTGTAACCTCCTCCAGCCCCTACAATCCTCCCTATCTCTGTAACCTCCTCCAGCCACTACAACTCTTTCTATCTCTGTAACCACCTCCAGCCCCTAAAACCTGCCCTAGCTACCTAACCTCTTCCATCCCCTACACCCCTCCCTATCTCTGGAACCTCCCCCAGACCCTACACCCCACCCTATCTCTGTAAACTCCTCCAGCACCTACACCACTCCCTATCTCTGTAAGCTCCTCCAGCCCCAACACCCCTCCCAATCTCTGTAACATCCTCCAACCCCTACAACCCTCACTTTCTCTGTAACCTCCTCCAGCCGCTACACCCCTCCCTATCTCTGTAAACTCCTCCAGCCCCGAAACCCCTCCCTATCTCTCTAACCGCCTCCGGCCCCTACACCCGTCCATATCTCTGTAACCTCCTCCAGACCCTACAACCCTCCCTATCTCTGTAACCACCTCCAGCCTCTACAACCCTCCCTATCTCTGTAACCTCCTCCAAGAAAAACACCTCTCCCTGTCTCTGTGACCTGCTCCAAACCATACAACCCTCCCTACCTCTGTAACCTCCTCCACCCCCAACAATCCTGCCTATCTCTGTAACCTCCTCCCCCCCTACAAACCTCCCTATCTCTGTAAACTCCACCAGTCAGTACAACACTCCCGATCTCTGTAACCTCCTCCAGACCCTACACCCCTCCCTATCTCTGTAACCTCCTCCAGTCCCTACATCCCTACATATCTCATAAACCTCCTACAGCCCCAAGATCCCTCCATCTCTCTGTAACCTCCTACAGACATTACACCCCGCCCAATCTCTATAACCTGCTCCAGCCCCTACAGCTCTCCCTAACTCTTTAACCTCCTCCTGCCCCTACAACCCTTCCTATCCCATTAACCTCCACCAGAACCTACAACACCCCCTATCACAGAAACCTTCTCCAGCCCCTACACACCTCACTATCTCTGTAACCTCCTCCAACACCTACACCCCTCCCTATCTCTGTAACCTCCTCCAGCTACGACAACACTCCCTATCTCTGGAACCTCCTCCAACCCCTACAACCCTCCCTATCTCTGTAACCTCCTCCAGCCGCTACACCCCTCCCTATCTTTGTAACCTCCTCCAGCCCCGACACCCCTCCCTATCTCTGTAACCTCCTCCAGTTCCTACACCCCTCCCTATCTCTGTAACCTCCTCCAGCCCCTACACCCGTCCATATCTCTGTAACCTCCTCCAGCCCCTACATCCCTCCCGATCTCTGTAACCACCTCCAGACCCTACACCCCTCCCTATCTCTGTAACCTCCTCCAGTCCCTACAATCCTACATATCTCATAAACCTCCTCCAGCCCCTACATCTCTCTGTAACCTCCTCCAGCCCCTACACCCCTCCCTATCTCTTTAACCTCCTCCAGCCCTGACAACCCGCCCTATCTCTGTAACCTCCTCCAGCACCTACAACTCTACCTATCTCTGTAACGCTCCTCCAGCCGCTACACCCCTCCCTATCTCTGTAACCTCCTCCAGCCTCACACCCCTCCCTATCTCTGTAACCTCCTTCAGCCCCTACAACACTCCCTAACACTGTAACCTCCTCCAGCCCCTACAAACCTCCCTATCTCTGTAACCTCCTCCAGCACCTACAACCCTTCCTATCTCTGTAACCTCCTCCAGCCCCTACACTCCTCCCTATATCTGTAACCTCCACCAGCCCCTACAACGCTCCAATCTCTGTAACTTCCTCCAGCCCCTACAACCCTCCCAATCTCAGTAACCCCTGCCAAACCTCCCGATCTATAACCTCCTCCAGCCCCTACAAACCTATCTCTGTAACCTCCTCCAGCCCCTACAGCCCTTTCTATCTGTATAACCTCCTCCAGCGCCTACAACACCCCCTTTCTCTGTAACCTCCTCCAGCCCCAACTCACCTCCCCATCTCTGTAACCTCCTCCAGCCCCTACGCCACGCCCTATCTCTGTAACCGCCTCCAGCCCCTACAACCCTCCCTATCTCTCAATCCTCCTCCAGCCCCTATAACCCTCCCGGTCTCTGTAAACTCCTCCAGCCCCTACATTCATTCCTATCTCTGTAACCTCCGCCAGCCCCTACAACCCTCCCTATCTATGTAACCTCCTCCAGCCCCTAGAACCCTCCCTATCACTGTAACCTCCTCCAGCCCCTACAAACCTCTCTATCTCTGTAACCCTCTCCAAACCTACCGGTCTCTGTAACTGCCTCCAGCCCCTACAATCCACACTATCTCTGTAACCACCTCCAGCCCCTAAAACCCTTCCTATCGCTGTAAACTCCTCCAGCCCCTACAATACCCCCAATATGTGTAACCTCCTCCAGCCCCTACACCCCTCCCTATCTCTGTAACCTCCTCCAGCCCCTACAACACTCTCTATCTCTGGAACGTCCTCCAGCCCCTACACCCCTCCCTATCTCTGTAACCTCCTCCAGCCCTGACAACCCTCCCTATCTCTATAACATCCTCCAGCCCCTACACCCCTAACTATCTCTGTAACCACCGCCAGCCCCTACACCCCTCCTTATCTCTGTAACCTTCTCCAGCCCCTACAACACTGCCTATCTCTGTAATCTCCTCCAGCCCCTGCACTCCTCCTTATCTCTGTAACCTTCTCCAGCCCCTACAAACCTCCCTATCTCTGTAACCTCCTCCATCCCCTACAACCCTCCCTATCTCACTAACCTGTTCGAGCCCCTACAACCCTCCCTATCTCTTTAACCTCCTCCCGCCCATACAGTCCTCCTTATCTCTGTAACCTCCTCCAGCCCATACAACCTTCCCTATCTCTGTAACCTCCTCCAGTCCTGAGACCACACCCCATCTCTTTAACCTCGTCCAGCCATAACACCCCTCCCGCTCTCTGTAACCTCCTACAGCCCCTACAACTCTCCCTATCTCTGTAACCCTCCTCCAGCCCCGGCACCCCTCCCTCTCTCTGTAACCTTCTGCAAAACAGAGAATCCTCCCTATCTCTGTAACCTCCTCCAGCCCCTACAACTCTACCTATCTCTGTAACGCTCCTCCAGCCCCTACACGCCTCCCTATCCCTGTAATCTCCTGCAGCCCTGACACCCCTCCCTATCTCTGCAACCTTTTCCAGCCCCTACACCCCTCCCTATCTATGAAACCTCCTCCAGCCTCACACCACTCCCTATTTCTGTAACCTCCTCCAGACGCACAACCCTCCCTCACTCTGTAACCTCCATCAGCCCCTACAACACTCCCTATCATTGTAACCTCCTCCAGCCCCTACAACCCTCCCTATCTCTGTAACCTCCTCCAGCCCCTACACCCCTCCCTATCTCTGTAACCTCCTCCAGCCCCTACACCCCTCCCTATTTCTGTAACCTCCTCCAGTCCCTACACCCCTCCCCATCTCTTTAACCTCCTCCAGCCATAACACCCCTCCCTCTCTCTGTAACCTCCTACAGCCCATACAACCCTCCCTATCTCTGTCACGTCCTCCATCCCCTACAACCCTCCCTATCTCTGCAACCTCCTCCAGCCCCTACACCCCTCCTTCTCTCTGTAACCTCCTCCAGCGCCTACAACCATTCCTATCTCTGTAACTTCCTCCAGCCCCTACACCCCTCCCTATCTCTGTAACCTCCTCCAGTCCCTACACCCCTCCCCATCTCTTTAACCTCCTCCAGCCATAACACCCCTCCCTCTCTCTGTAACCTCCTACAGCACCTACAACACTCCCTATCTCTGTAACCTACTCCATCCCCTACAACCCTCCCTATCTCTGTAACCTCCAGCCCCTACACCCCTCCCTCTCTCTGTAACCTCCAGCCCCTACACCCCTCCCTCTCTCTGTAAACTCCTCCAGGCCAAACACCCCTCCCTATCTCTGTAACCTCCTCCAGCCCCTACAAATCTCCCTATCTCTGTAACCCTCCTCCAGCCCCTACACCCCTCCCTATCTCTGTAACATCCTCCAGCCCCTACACCCCTCCCTATCTCTGTAACCTCCTCCAGCCCCTACACCCCTCCCTACCTCTGTAACCTCCTCCAGCCCCTACACCCCTCCCTATCTCTGTAACCTCCTCCAGCCCCTACAACCCTCCCTATCTCTGTAACGTCCTCCAGCCACTACAACCCTTCCCATCTCAATAACCTCCTCCAGCCCCTACACCCCTCACTATCTCTGTAACCACCTCCAGCCCCTACACCCCTCCATATCTCTGTAACCTCCTCCAGTTCCTACAACCGTACATATCTCTTTAACCGCCTCCAGCCCCTACACTCCTCCATCTCTCTGTAACCTCCTACAGCCATTACACTCCACCCTATCTCTGTAACCTCCTCCAGCCCCTACAACTCTCCATAACTCTGTAACCCTCCTCTAGCCCCTACACCCCTCCATCTCTCTGTAACCTCCTCCAGCCCAAACACCCCTCCCTATCTCTGTAACCTCCTCCAGCCCCTACACCCCTCCCTCTCTCTGTAACCTCCTCCAGCCCTGACAACCCTCCCTATCTCTATAACATCCTCCAGCCCCTACACCCCTCCCTATCACTGTAACCTCCTCCAGCACCTACAACCCTCCCTATCTCTGTAACCTTCTCCAGCCCCTACAACCCTCCCTATCTCTGTAACCTCCTCCAGCCCCTAGAACCCTCCCTATCTCTGTAACCTCCTCCAGCCCCTACACCCCTCCCTATCTCTGTAACCTCCTCCAGCCCCTACACCCCTCCCGATCTCTATAACCTCCTCCAGCCCCTGCATCCCTCCATATCTCTGTAACCTCCTCCAGCCCCTACAACCCTATCTCGGTAACCTCCTCCAGCCCCTTCACCCCTCCCTATCTCTGTAACCTCCTCCAGCCCCTACACCCCTCCCTATCTCTATAACCTCCTCCAGCCCCTACAATCCTCCCTATCTCTGAAACCTCCTCCAGCCCAGACAACCCTTTCTATCTCTGTAACCTCCTCCAGCCCCTTCACCCCTCCCTATCTCTGTAACCTCCTCCAGCCCCTACACCCCTCCCTATCTCTATAACCTCCTCCAGCCCCTACAACCCTTCCCATCTCAACAACCTCCTCCAGCCCCTACAACCCTTTCTATCTCTGTAACCTCCTCCAGCCCCTACAAAACCCCCTGTCTCTGTAACCGCCTCCAGCCACTACACCCCTCCCTATTTCTGTAACCTGCTCCAGCCCCTACACCCCTCCGTATCTCTGTAACCTCCTCCAACTCCAACTCTCCTCCCTACCTCTGTAACCTCCTCCAGACCATACACCCCTCCCTATCTCGGCAATCTCCTCCAGCCACTACAACGCTCCCAATCTCTGAAACCTCCTCCAGCACCTACAACCATCCCTATCTCGGTAACCTCCTCCAGCCCCTACACCACTCCCTGTCTCTGTAAGCTCCTCCAGCCCCTACAACCCTTCTTAACTCCATAACCTCCTCCAGCCCCAACAACACCCCCTATCTCTGTAACCTCCTCCAGACCCAACAAAACCCCCTATCTCTGTAACCTCCTCCAGACCCT
This sequence comes from Isurus oxyrinchus, assembly GCA_026770705.1. Classification (NCBI taxonomy): domain Eukaryota; kingdom Metazoa; phylum Chordata; class Chondrichthyes; order Lamniformes; family Lamnidae; genus Isurus; species Isurus oxyrinchus. The sequence continues at coordinate 20,320 of JANJGN010004433.1, read as the reverse complement.
ACACCACTCCCTATCTCTGTAACCTCCTCCAGCCCCTACACCCCTCCCTATCTCTGTAACCTCCTCCAGCCCCTACAACGCTCCCGATCTATGTAACCTCCTCCAGCCCAGACAACCCTCCCTATCTCTGTAACCTCCTCCAGCCCAGACAACCCTCCCTATCTCTGTAACCTCCTCCAGCCCCTACAACCCTATCTCGGTAACCTCCTCCAGCCCCTTCACCCCTCCCTATCTCTGTAACCTCCTCCAGCCCCTACACCCCTCCCTATCTCTATAACCTCCTCCAGCCCCTACAATCCTCCCTATCTCTGAAACCTCCTCCAGCCCAGACAACCCTTTCTATCTCTGTAACCTCCTCCAGCCCCTACAAAACCCCCTGTCTCTGTAACCGCCTCCAGCCACTACACCCCTCCCTATTTCTGTAACCTGCTCCAGCCCCTACACCCCTCCGTATCTCTGTAACCTCCTCCAACTCCAACTCGCCTCCCTACCTCTGTAACCTCCTCCAGACCATACACCCCTCCCTATCTCGGCAACCTCCTCCAGCCACTACAACGCTCCCAATCTCTGAAACCTCCTCCAGCACCTACAACCATCCCTATCTCGGTAACCTCCTCCAGCCCCTACAACCCACCCTATCTCTGTAAACTCCTCCATCCCCTACAAACCTCCCAATCTCTGTAACCCCTACTAAACCTCCCTATCTCTGTAACCTCCTCCAGCCCCAACAACCCTTCTTAACTCCATAACCTCCTCCGGCCCCAACAACACCCCCTATCTCTGTAACCTCCTCCAGCCCCTACACCCCTCCCTATCTCTGTAACCTCCTCCAGCCCCTACACCACTCCCTGTCTCTGTAAGCTCCTCCAGCCCCTACAAACCTCCCAATCTCTGTAACCGCCTCCAGCACCTAGACCCATCCCTATCTCTGTAACCTCCTCCAGCCCCTACACCCCTCCCTATCTCTGTAACCTCCTCCAGCCCCCACAACCCACGCCAACTCTGTAACCTCCTCCAGCCCCTACTAACCTCCCTATCTCTGTAACCCCTTCTAAACCTCCCTATCTCTGTAACCTCCACAAGCCACTACAATCCTCCCTATCTCTGTAACCTCCTCCTGCCCCTACAACCCTTCCTATCTCAGTAAACTCCACCAGCACCTACAACACCCCTTATCTCTGCAACCTCCTCCAGCCCCTACAGCCCTCTCTATCTCTGTAACCTCTTCCAACACCTACACCCCTCCTATCTCTGTAACCTCCTCCAGCCCCTACAACACTCCCTATCTCCGGAACCTCCTCCAGCCCCTACACCCCTCCCTATCTCTGTAACCTCCTCCAGCCCCTACACCCCTGGGTAACTCTGTAACATCCTCCAGCCCCTACACCCCAGCTATCTCTGTAACCTCCTCCAGCCCCTACAACCCTCCCTATCTCTGTAACACCCTCTAAACCGCCCGGTCCCTGTAACCTCCTCCAGCCCCTAAAATCCTCCCTATCTCTGTAAACTCCTCCTGCTCCTTGAACCCTTCCTATCTCTGTAACCCATTCCAAAACTATCCCTGTAACCTCCTCCTGCTCCTACAACCCTTCTTATCTCCGTAACCTCCTCCAGCCCCAACAAAACCCCCTATCTCTGTAACCTCCTCCAGACCCAACAAAACCCCCTATCTCTGTAACCTCCTCCAGACCCAACACCACTCCCTATCTCTGTAACCTCCTCCAGCCCCTACACCCCTCCCTATCTCTGTAACCTCCTCCAGCCCCTACAACGCTCCCGATCTATGTAACCTCCTCCAGCCCAGACAACCCTCCCTATCTCTGTAACCTCCTCCAGCCCAGACAACCCTCCCTATCTCTGTAACCTCCTTCAGCCCCTACAAACCTCCCCATTTCTGTAACCTCCTCCAGCCCCTACAACCCTCCCTATCTCTGTAACCTCCTCCAGCCCCTACAACCCTTCCTATCTCTGTAACCTCCTCCAGCCACTACACTCCTCCCTATCTCTGTAACCTCCTCCAGCCCCTACAACCCTCCTATCTGAGACCTCCTCCAGCCCCTACAACCCTCCCTATCCCTGTAACCCCCTCCAAACCTCCCGGTCTCTGTAACCTCCTCCAGCCCCTACAACACACCCTATCTCTGTAACCTCCTCCAGCCCTTACACCCCTCCCTATTTCTGTAACCTCCTCCAGCTCCTGCAACCCTCCCTATCTCTGTAAACTCCTCCAGCCCCTACAACCCTATCTCTGTAACCTCCTCCAGCCCCTACACCCCTCCCTATCTCTGTAACCTACTCCATCCCCTACAACCCTCCCTATCTCTGTAACCTCCAGCCCCTACACCCCTCCCTCTCTCTGTAACCTCCTCCAGGCCAAACACCCCTCCTTATCTCTGTAACCTCCTCCAGCCCCTACAAATCTCCCTATCTCTGTAACCCTCCTCCAGCCCCTACACCCTTCCCTATCTCTGTAACCTTCTCCAGCCCTGACAACCCTCCCTATCTCTGTAACATCCTCCAGCCCCTACACCCCTCCCTATCTCTGTAACTTCCTCCAGCCCCTACACCCCTCCCTATCTCTGTAACCTTCTCCAGCCCCTACAACCCTTCCCATCTCAACAACCTCCTCCAGCCCCTACAACCCTTCCCATCTCAACAACCTCCTCCAGCCCCTACACCCCTCACTATCTCTGTAACCACCTCCAGCCCCTACACCCCTCCATATCTCTGTAACCTCCTCCAGTTCCTACAACCCTACATATCTCTTTAACCTCCTACAGCCATTACACTCCACCCTATCTCTGTAACCTTCTCCAGCCCCTACAACTCTCCCTAACTCTGTAACCCTCCTCTAGCCCCTACACCCCTCCCTCTCTCTGTAACCTCCTCCAGCCCAAACACCCCTCCCTATCTCTGTAAACTCCTCCAGCCCCTACACCCCTCCCTCTCTCTGTAACCTCCTCCAGCCCTGACAACCCTCCCTATCTCTATAACATCCTCCAGCCCCTACATCCCTCCCTATCTCTGTAACCTCCTCCAGCCCCTACACCCCTCCCTATCTCTGTAACCTCCTCCAGCCCCTACAACCCTCCCTATATCTGTAACCTTCTCCAGCCCCTACAACCCTCCCTATCTCTGTAACCTCCTCCAGCCCCTACAACCCTCCCTATCTCTGTAACCTCCTCCAGCCCCTACACCCCTCCCTATCTCTGTAACCTCCTCCAGCCCCTACACCCCTCCCGATCCCTATAACCTCCTCCAGCCCCTACATCCCTCCATATCTCTGTAACCTCCTCCAGCCCCTACAACCCTATCTCGGTAACCTCCTCCAGCCCATACACCCCTCCCTATCTCTGTAACCTCCTCCATCCCCTACACCCCTCCCTACCTCTGTAACCTCCTCTAGCCATAACACCCCTCCCTCTCTCTGTAACCTCCTACAGCCCCTACAACCATCCCTATCTCTGTAACCTCCTCCAGCCCCTACAACCCTCCCAATCTCTGTAACCCCCTCCAAACCTCCCAATCTCTGTAACCTCCTCCAGCGCCTACAACCCTTCCTATCTCTGTAACTTCCTCCAGCCCCTACACCCCTCCCTATCTCTGTAACCTCCTCCAGCCATAACACCCCTCCCTCTCTCTGTAACCTCCTACAGCCCCTACAACCCTCCCTATCTCTGTAACCTCCTTCAGCCCCTATAACCTCCCTATCTCAGTAACCTCCACCAGCCCCTACAACACCCCCTATCTCTGCAACCTCCTCCAACCCCTACACCCCTCCCTATCTCTGTAACCTCCTCCAACAGCTACACCCCTCCCTATCTCTGTAATGTCCTCCACCCCCTACAACACTCCCTATCTCTGGAAACTCCCCCAGACCCTACACCCCACCCTAACTCTGTAACCTGCTCCAGCCCCTTCAACCCTCCCTGTCTCTGTAATCTCCACCAGCACCTACAACCCTCCCTATCTCTGTAACCACCTCCAGCCACTACACCCCTTCCTATCTCTGTAACCTCCTCCAGCCCAGACAACCCTCCCTATCTCTATAACCTCCTCCAGCCCCTACAACCCTCCTATCTCTGTAACCTCCTCCAGCCCCTACACACCTCCCTATCCCTGTAACCCCCTCCAAACCTCCCGGTCTCTGTAACCTCCTCCAGTCCCTACAACACCCCTTATCTCTGTAACCTCCTCCAGCCCCTACACCCCTCCCTATCTCTGTAACCTCCTCCAGCCCCTACAACCCTCCCTATCTCTGTAACCTCCTCTAGCCCCTACAACCCTCCCTATCTCTGTAACCTCCTCTAGCCCCTACACCCCTCCCTATCTCTGTAACCTCCTCCAGCCCCTACAACCCTCCCTATCTCTGTAACCTCCTCCAGCCCCTACACCCCTCCCTAACACTGTAACCTCCTCCAGCCCCTACACCCCTCCCTATCTCTGTAACCTCCTCCAGCCCCTACACCCCTCCCTATCTCTGTAACCTCCTCCAGCCCCTACACCCCTCCCTATCTCTGTAACCTCCTCCAGCCCCTACAACCCTCCCTAACACTGTAACCTCCTCCAGCCCCTACATCCCTCCCTATCTCTGTAACCTCCTCCAACCCGTACAACCCTGCCTATCTCTGTAACCTCCTCCAGAGCCTACAACCCTCCCTATCTCTGTAACCTCCTCCAGCCCGTACAACCCTGCCTATCTCTGTAACCTCCTCCAGTCCCTACACCCCTTCCTATCTCTGTAACCTCCTCCAGCCCCTACACCCTTCCCTATCTCTGTAACCTCCTCCAGCCCCTACAACCCTCCCTAACACTGTAACCTCCTCCAGCCCCTACATCCCTCCCTATCTCTGTAACCTCCTCCAGCCCGTACAACCCTGCCTATCTCTGTAACCTCCTCCAGAGCCTACAACCCTCCCTCTCTGTAACCTCCTCCAGCCCGTACAACCCTGCCTATCTCTGTAACCTCCTCCAGTGCCTACACCTCTCCCTATCTCTGTAACCTCCTCCAGCCCCTACAACCCTCCCTAACACTGTAACCTCCTCCAGCCCCTACACCCCTCCCTATCTCTGTAACCTCCTCCAGCCCCTACACCCCTCCCTATCTCTGTAACCTCCTCCAGCCCCTACAACCCTCCCTATCTCTGTAACCTCCTCCAGTCCCTACACCCCTTCCTATCTCTGTAACCTCCTCCAGCCCCTACACCCCTTCCTATCTCTGTAACCTCCTCCAGCGCCTAGAACCCTCCCTATCTCTGTAACCTTCTCCAGCCCCTACAACCCTCCCTATCTCTGTAACCTCCTCCAGCCCCTACAACCCTCCCTATCTCTGTAACCTCCTCGAGCCCCTAAACCCCTCCCTATCTCTGTAACCTCCTCCAGCCCCTACACCCCTCCCGATCCCTATAACCTCCTCCAGCCCCTACATCCCTCCATATCTCTGTAACCTCCTCCAGCCCCTACAACCCTATCTCGGTAACCTCCTCCAGCCCATACACCCCTCCCTATCTCTGTAACCTCCTCCATCCCCTACACCCCTCCCTACCTCTGTAACCTCCTCTAGCCATAACACCCCTCCCTCTCTCTGTAACCTCCTACAGCCCCTACAACCATCCCTATCTCTGTAACCTCCTTCAGCCCCTACAACCCTCCCTATCTCTGTAACCTCCTTCAGCCCCTACAACCCTCCCTATCTCTGTAACCTCCTCCAGCCCCTACAACCCTCCCTATCTCTGTAACCTTCTCCAGCACCTACACTCCTCCCTATCTCGGTAACCTCCTCCAGCCCCTATAACGCTCCTATCTCTGTAACCTCCTCCAGCCCCTACAACCCTCCCAATCTCTGTAACCCCCTCCAAACCTCCCAATCTCTGTAACCTCCTCCAGCGCCTACAATCCTTCCTATCTCTGTAACTTCCTCCAGCCCCTACACCCCTCCCTATCTCTGTAACCTCCTCCAGCCATAACACCCCTCCCTCTCTCTGTAACCTCCTACAACCCCTACAACCCTCCCTATCTCTGTAACCTCCTTCAGCCCCTATAACCTCCCTATCTCAGTAACCTCCACCAGCCCCTACAACACCCCCTATCTCTGCAACCTCCTCCAACCCCTACAACCCTCCCTATCTCTGTAACCTCCTCCAACACCTACACCCCTCCCTATCTCTGTAATGTCCTCCACCCCCTACAACACTCCCTATCTCTGGAAACTCCCCCAGACCCTACACCCCACCCTAACTCTGTAACCTGCTCCAGCCCCTTCAACCCTCCCTGTCTCTGTAACCTCCACCAGCACCTACAACCCTCCCTATCTCTGTAACCACCTCCAGCCACTACACCCCTTCCTATCTCTGTAACCTCCTCCAGCCCAGACAACCCTCCCTATCTCTATAACCTCCTCCAGCCCCTACAACCCTCCTATCTCTGTAACCTCCTCCAGCCCCTACACACCTCCCTATCCCTGTAACCCCCTCCAAACCTCCCGGTCTCTGTAACCTCCTCCAGTCCCTACAACACCCCTTATCTCTGTAACCTCCTCCAGCCCCTACACCCCTCCCTATCTCTGTAACCTCCTCCAGCCCCTACAACCCTCCCTATCTCTGTAACCTCCTCTAGCCCCTACAACCCTCCCTATCTCTGTAACCTCCTCCAGCCCCTACACCCCTCCCTATCTCTGTAACCTCCTCCAGCCCCTACAACCCTCCCTATCTCTGTAACCTCCTCCAGCCCCTACACCCCTCCCTAACACTGTAACCTCCTCCAGCCCCTACACCCCTCCCTATCTCTGTAACCTCCTCCAGCCCCTACACCCCTCCCTATCTCTGTAACCTCCTCCAGCCCCTACAACCCTCCCTAACACTGTAACCTCCTCCAGCCCCTACATCCCTCCCTATCTCTGTAACCTCCTCCAACCCATACAACCCTGCCTATCTCTGTAACCTCCTCCAGAGCCTACAACCCTCCCTATCTCTGTAACCTCCTCCAGCCCGTACAACCCTGCCTATCTCTGTAACCTCCTCCAGTCCCTACACCCCTTCCTATCTCTGTAACCTCCTCCAGCCCCTACACCCTTCCCTATCTCTGTAACCTCCTCCAGCCCCTACAACCCTCCCTAACACTGTAACCTCCTCCAGCCCCTACATCCCTCCCTATCTCTGTAACCTCCTCCAGCCCGTACAACCCTGCCTATCTCTGTAACCTCCTCCAGAGCCTACAACCCTCCCTCTCTGTAACCTCCTCCAGCCCGTACAACCCTGCCTATCTCTGTAACCTCCTCCAGTGCCTACACCTCTCCCTATCTCTGTAACCTCCTCCAGCCCCTACAACCCTCCCTAACACTGTAACCTCCTCCAGCCCCTACACCCCTCCCTATCGCTGTAACCTCCTCCAGCCCCTACACCCCTCCCTATCTCTGTAACCTCCTCCAGCCCCTACAACCCTCCCTATCTCTGTAACCTCCTCCAGTCCCTACACCCCTTCCTATCTCTGTAACCTCCTCCAGCCCCTAGAACCCTCCCTATCTCTGTAACCTGCTCCAGCCCCTACAACTCTCCCTATCTCTGTAACCTCCTCCAGTCCCTACACCCCTTCCTATCTCTGTAACCTCCTCCAGCCCCTAGAACCCTCCCTATCTCTGTAACCTCCTCCAGCCCCTACAACCCTCCCTATCTCTGTAACCTCCTCCAGTCCCTACACCCCTTCCTATCTCTGTAACCTCCTCCAGCCCCTAGAACCCTCCCTATCTCTGTAACCTGCTCCAGCCCCTACAACTCTCCCTATCTCTGTAACCTCCTACAACCCTCCGAGATCTCTGCGCTCCTCCAATTCCGGCCTCTTGACCATCCCCCGATTCCCATCGCTCCACCATTGGCGACCGTGCCTTCAGCTACCTGGACCCTAAGTTCTGGAATTCCCTCCCTGAACTTCTCCGCCTCTCTTTCTATCCTCCGTTAACATGCTACTTCAATCCGATCTCTTTCACTGAGCTCTCGGTCGCCTGTCCTAATGTCTTCTCATGTGGCTCAGGGTCAATTTCTGTTTGCGCATTGCTCCTGTGATTCACCTCGGGGCGTTTTTTCGTGTTCAAGGTCCTATATCAATGCAACTTGTTGCAGGTCCTCGGGTCAATGAGGAATGGGCAGCAGATGATGTCCTAATCAGCCATGCTCAAGTAACAAGAACAAATTCAAAAAGGCCGTGAAAACACAAGAAAAATTCATTGTGACAGAGAGAGGAAGGGGACGGAGGGAGGAATGGGCCAGCAATAGGAATGTAATGTATTGGAGAGGCGGAATTTTTTTGTGTTTTGTAATGGGGGCGTTTGTGATGAGACTTATAATGAGGAGAATTTAATGGGGGCATTGTAATGGCAGGATTGAAATGGGGGATTGTAATCAGGAGATTGTCACGGGGTTTTGTAATGTAGGATATTGTTATGGGTGGCGTAATGGGGATCTGTTATGAGGGGTATTGGAATGGCAAGGCTGTTTATTGGGATTGTAATGGGGGATTGTTATAGAGTGTTGTAATCGGGAATTGTAATTGGGGGATTGCAATGTAATGAAGGAATTGTAAAAGAGGTTGTAATGTTGGAAACATAATGGGGTTGATTATCATGGGCGGATTGTAATGGGGCTGATTGATGTAAAGGGATTGTTGTGTGGGGCTTGTTATGGGGAGTGTAATGAATGAGTGTAATGGGGGTTTGTTATGTGGGATTATACTGCATGCTTGTAATAGCGGATTGTAATGGAGAGGTTGTAACTGGGGTTTGTCATGGGTGATTGGAATTAGATTATGAGACAATTGTAATTGGGTGATTGTATTGGCGGGATTTGGAATGGGGGATTGTTGCTGTAATTGGGTGACTGTAGTGGGAATGTAATCAGCGGTGTTGTAATGGGGGCTGTAATCAGGGGATTGCAATGGGCATGTAATCGGGGGGGGCGTTATGGGGCTGTAATCAAGGGGATTGCAACGGGGTTGTAATCAGGAGATGTAATCATGGGGCTGCAATGGGGCTCGATTCATGGGGTGCAATGGGGCTGGAATCAGAGGGATTGTATTTGGGCTGGAATCATGGGGGTGCAATGGGGCTGTAATCATGGGGGTGCAATGGGGCTGCATTCAGGCGGGTGCAATGGGGCTGCAATCAGGGGGGTGCAATGGGGCTGCAATCAGGGGGGTGCAATGGGGCTGCAATCAGGGGGGTGCAATGGGGCTGCAATCAGGGGGATGCAATGGGGCTGCAATCAGGGGGTTGCAATGGGGCTGCAATCAGGGGGGTGCAATGGGGCTGTAATCAGGGGGGTGCAATGGGGCTGCAATGGGGCTGCAATGGGGCTGTAATCAGGGGGGTGCAATGGGGCTGCAATCATGGGGGTGCAATGGGGCTGTAATCAGGGGGGTGCAATGGGGCTGCAATCAGGGGGGTGCAAAGGGGCTGTAATCAGGGAGGTGCAATGGGGCTGCAATCATGGGGGTGCAATGGGGCTGCAATCAGGGGAGTGCAATAGGGCTGCAATCAGGGGGGTGCAATGGGGCTGCAATCAGGGGGGTGCAATGGGGCTGCAATCAGGGGGGTGCAATGGGGCTGCAATCATGGGGGTGCAATGGGGCTGCAATCATGGGGGTGCAATGGGGCTGCAATCAGGGGGGTGCAATGGGGCTGCAATCAGGGGGGTGCAATGGGGCTGCAATCAAGGGGGTGCAATGGGGCTGCAATCAGAGGGGTGCAATGGGGCTGCAATCAGGGGGGTGCAATGGGGCTGTAATCAGGGAGGTGCAATGGGGCTGCAATCAGGGGGGTGCAGTGGGGCTGCAATCAGGGAGGTGCAATGGGGCTGCAATCAGGGGGGTGCAATGGGGCTGCAATCAGGGAGGTGCAATGGGGGATGACAGGCAGCTCTGCCCCCGGTTGGATCCCACTCCCAGCCCTAGGCTTCCCTCCGTGCTAGGCCTTGCCCAGCCTGGGGAACGGAGCTGGGGGTCTGTCCGGCTCCACATTCTCCGCTCCCCCGGATCCCCCCTCGCCGGCCCAGGAGGGGTTTAAACCCCAGTCCCAGGCCCAGCCCCTCACTCCCCCCATTTACCTTCACGATGCGCCGCGGCAGCCCAGCCATGTCCACCCGAGTCGCAGCCAAGACACAGACACCGTCTGGGAGGCCGGCCTGAGGGTGGGAGACAGCGCCATTAGCGGCTGGAGGACCGCGGGCGGGAGCGACACTGCCAGCGGCACCTGGAGCCGGGAGGACCGAACTGCAGCCGGTGGGACTGGGTGAAGCACTGCGGCCGGTGGTGGGAGGGCTGAGCTGCAGCCCGGGAATGACCGGGCTCAGCACTGCGGCTGGTGGCCGGGAGGACTGAACTGCAGCCTGAAGCACCGCGGGCAGGAGCGACGCTGCCAGCGGCTCCTGGTGCCGGGAGGACTGAACTGCAGCCAGGAAGACCAGGCTCAGCACTGCGCTGGTGGTGGGAGGGCTGAACTGCATCTGGGAGGACTGAGCTTTGCCCAGGTAATGCCAGCGGTTCCTGCTGGTGGGAGGCCCTGACCGACAGCTGGGAGGACACGGCTCAACACTGCCCTGCATGGTGGGAGGGCTGAACTGCATCTGGGAGGACTGAGCTTTGCCCAGGTAATGCCAGCGGTTCCGGCTGATGGGAGGACACGGCTCAACACTGCCCTGCATGGTGGGAGGGCTGAACTGCAGCTTTAAAAAAAACACTAGACCAGAATCTATTGCCCATTTTCTAATTGCCCCTTGAGAAGGTGGTGGTGAGCTGCCCTCTTGAACCGTTGCAGTCCATGGTGTAGGTACACCCACTGTGCTGTTAGGGAGGGAGTTCCAGGATTTTGACATACAGAAAATAGGAGTAGGCCATTCGGCCCTTCGAGCCTGCTGCACCATTCAATATGATCATGGCTGATCCTCTATCTCAACGCCGTATTCCCGCTCTCTCCCCGTACCCCTTAACGCCTTTAGTGTCCAGAAATCTATCTACTTCCTTCTTCAATATATTCAGCGGCTTGGCCTCCACAGCCTTCTGTGGTAGAGAATCCCACAGGTTCACCACCCTCTGAGTGAAGAGGTTTCTCCTCACCTCAGTCCTAAATGGTCTACCTCGTATCCTGAGACTGTGACCCCTTGTTCTCGACCCCCCCTCCCACAGCCCAGAGGAAACATCATCCCTGCATCTGGTCTGTCCATCCCTGTCAGAATTTAATACAATTCAATCAGATCCCCTCTCGTTCTCCTAAACTCCAGAGAGCCCAGGGCCTAGTCGGCCCAACCTCCCCTCGTACGACAATCCTGCCATCCCAGGAATCAGCCTGGTGAACCTTCGCTTGCACTCCCTCTATGGCACACTATACTCCAGGTGTGGTCTGACCAAGACCCTGCACAGCTGCAGTAAGACATCCTCGCTCCTGTACTCAAGTCCTCTTGCAGCGAAGGCCCAACATAACATTTGCCTTAAGATAAAAGCAAAAAAAAAAACTGCGGATGTTGGAAATCCAAACCAAAAACAAAAATACCTGGAAAAACTCAGCAGGTCTGGCAGCATCGGCGGAGTGGAGCACAGTTAACGTTTCGAGTCCGAATGACCCTTCAACAGAACTAAGTAAAAATAGAAGAGAGGTGAAATATAATCTGGTTGGGGGGTGGGACCTATCCAGGTAGAGCTGGATAGAGGGCCAGTGATAGGTGGAGATAACCAAAAGATGTCACAGACAAAAGGACATACCCTTTGCCTTAGCTGCTTGCTGCTCCTCCATGCTTGCTTTCAAGTGCTTGGTGTACAAGGACACCAGAGTCCCTTTGTACATCAACTTTCCCCAATTAACACCATTTAAATAATACTCTGCCATTCTGTGGGGAACCAAGCTCCACACTGCCATTAGTGGTGGCAGAAGTGAACTGCAACTGGGAGGACTGACCACAGCACGGCAGCTGGTGGAAGGACTGAACTGCAGATGAGAGGACCCAGCTCAGCCCTGCAGCTGGTGGTGAGAACTGAACTGCAGCTGGGAGGGCCCAACTCAGCACCGCCACCACTCCCTGCTGGCGGGAGGGCTGACTTGCAGCCTGCAGGACCAACCTCAGCACCTGCGCTGCTGTCACCTCCTGCTGGTGGGAGACCTCAACTGCAACCACCAGGACCAGGCCTACCACAGCCGTTGCGATGACGGACCGGCAAGTGGGATACTGCCACCACCTCCTGCTGGTAGATGGACTGAACTGCAACTGAAAAGAGAACAGAGCACTGCTACTGCTGCTGGGAGGATCCAACTGCTGGTGGGCAAGACCCCACCCCCGGTCGCTCCGACGACAGGGAGAGGACCCAGCACACACACAATGGCCCGAATGGCCTCCTTCTGCACTGTAACCATTCTATGATTTACACAATACCCTTAAATTCAGACTATGTCAGTATTCCTCGTTAAATAAAGCACAATTTCAGAGAGGCTTCCTGAACAATCGGTGCCTGGCTTCACAAATATGCACAGTGCTGCTGGGGTGTTGGAGGGGAAAGTGCTGGGTCAATCCATGGTCATTCAATGCACACAAAATAGAAGGCTTTCTGTGAACAGTGTGGAATGTGTACATTTATTCATTTTCAATATATTCAGTACAAAAACCTAAAAATTACAGCAGCTTAAGAATGATTCCAGACAGTAACATGACAAGGACATTGCACCCACCATTCTGGACATAAGAGGCTCAGAGTTAGCAAACTGTCTGTCCAACCCTTCCCCCGTTTCACCTCTCCTGATGATTTTGACTCTGTTGGGGTGGGGATATGGCAGCACCAAGGCTGCCTGTTCTTCGTTGCAAAGTGACCGGGGCTGGGAACTGAATATTCAAGGGGCTTTCAACCGAATATGCAGTGAGGTAGGAAGGAAGTGGGGTAGCGCCGTTAATAAAGGACAAGATTGGTCTCTGGTAGTGAGAAATGATCTTGGTTCAGAAAATCAAGATGTAGAATCAGTTTGGGTGGAGGCCAGAAATAGCAAAGAAAGAAGTCACTGATGGGATATATCGAATTAGGGTTTTTTTTTAAAAGTTTTTATGAAGGACAATAAATGAAATAATGGCAGCATGTAAGAAACGTACCACAATAATCATGGGTGATTTTAATCTTCATATAGTTCCTGCAAAAGGATTTCGCCCTCAAGGCTAAGAATTTATTTGGGACAGAAGCAGGAGTAGGCCATTCAGCCCTTCAAACCTGCTCTACCATTCAATCAGATCATGACTGACCATCCCCATATCCCTTGATGTCCTTCATCTCCATATATCTAATTGATTCCTATCATGAACATGCTCAATAATTGAGTTTCCACAGCTCTCAGGGGTAGAGAATTCTAAAGATTCCCCACCCGCTCAGTGAAGAAATTACTCCTCATCTCAGCCCGAAATGGCATACCCCTTATTCTGAGACTGTGTTCTGGACTCTCCAGCTGGGGAAAGATTCTATCCACGTACAAAATTCTTACAGGGCGTGACCGGGTGTATGGTTCGATAAAACTGCCTCATTCTGCCAAACTCTAGCGAATACACACCCAGTTTCCTCAACCTCTCCTCACAAGACTATCTCGACAGCCCAGGGATCAGTCCAGTGAACCGTCTGTCTCACTGCCTCTGTGGCGAGTAGATTTTTGTAAGATACATTCCAACCACTCCGTGGTGCGGAAGTCTTGGGATCAAACGATTGTTGGATTTTGATTTCCTGAGCCAAGATCATTTCTCGGTGAGGGAGAGGAACAATTTCAATTATTGCTTGATAATGCTTTAATCACATTTCAGGGCTGGTTCATTCAATTGGCTAGATGGCTAGCAAGAGGCTCAGAACAACGCCAACAGCAATTCTGGCCGAGGCAGACTTGGAATATGCTTCTACGCCCTGCTACTGAGGGTAGAAGGTAGTGGCAATCAATGAACAACAAAGATAAACCAGCCAAGGAAACAGCATGAGCCAAGGAGCTGCCTTTGACCAGAGTGCACGTGAATGAATCAATCACTCTCGTATGTTTGAGGTCAATTTTTCTGTTTGAGGATAGCTTCTGATTCACGCACTTGGGGTGAGGCATTTGAAAGTTGTTCCAAAATCCACCAGCGTCCAGACCAGAGAGGAAGTGATGCCCAGAGAGACAGTACAGTGCTAGCTGATGGGCTCCCACATCGACAAGGGTACTCAACTGATAAAAAGTACAGGCAAATTAGGAGGACACACAGCCCCTCAAGCCTGCTCCGCCGTTCAATAAGATCACGGCCAATGGGATTGAGGTCCCAAGAGGAGAGTGGAGGAGAAAGACAAGATGAGACAGACCCAGCACCACCACCACCACCACCGCCGCCCCCAGCAGGGTCCCGTCACGTGCTTTTGGACTTGCTGCTGGTGGGAGGAAAGTCCCGGTCAGCCACCTGCTGTGCTCGACTGAGGTTGAGCCAGGCATCCAGGATCAGGAGGGCTGGGATGACAATCCAGAGAGAGTTCAAGAAGACAAAGTAGAACCAGAAGTGGAGCGGGTGTCCGACCTCACTGTGGCTGAAGCCATCCTGGTATTCAGTGTAGAAATAGAGAACATCCCCATAGAGCTGGCCTGTACAGAGAGAACAACAATTAAACAAGCTCCCTCTACACCGTCCCCATCAAACACTCCCAGGACAGGTACAGCACGGGGTTAGATACAGAGTAAAGCTCCCTCTACACCGTCCCCATCAAACACTCCCAGGACAGGTACAGCACGGGGTTAGATACAGAGTAAAGCTCCCTCGACACCGTCCCCATCAAACACTCCCAGGACAGGTACAGCACGGGGTTAGATACAGAGTAAAGCTCCCTCTACACCGACCCCATCAAACACTCCCAGGACAGGTACAGCACGGGGTTAGATACAGAGTAAAGCTCCCTCTACACTGACCCCATCAAACACTCCCAGGACAGGTACAGCACGGGGTTAGATACAGAGTAAAGCTCCCTCTACACCGTCCCCATCAAACACTCCCAGGACAGGTACAGCACGGTGTTAGATACAGAGTAAATCTCCCTCTACACTGTCCCCATCAAACACTCCCAGGACAGGTACAGCACGGGGTTAGATACAGAGTAAAGCTCCCTCTACACTGTCCCTCAGCACAGGTGGTTAGATACAGAGTAAAGCTCCTTGTACACCGTTCAGTCCCAGACCCCAGCAGCAACAGAAGCACAGTCATGACTGTGGAAGATGCCAGATTCTTCCCTGGCAGACAGGGTGCAACTCCGTAGATTCTGGCCTGATCAGAGACTCATGATCAGCATGAGGATGGGGTGCAGGGGGAGGTGGTGGTCCTTACCCAGGGAGACAATGAGCTGCAGGACAAAACGATACGGTTTATTCTTCAGGAAGGCCACGACAGTCCAGAGACTCAGAGGACCCCAGGTCCAGGCAGTGATGGTCTCCATGCACACTGTGAAATTGTCAGCACTGGGGAGAAAGAGGGACAGAAACGACTGAAAACATTATAACTAGAAAGATCTCACCTCAATCTGAAGCTGCAAGTGGTGTATTTCCAACCCTACCAGGATAGTCTCAAAATATTATTTTTAAACATTATATTATGATTGCTATTGCTTAGATGCTCCTCTCCACTATGCTTAATTATTTGATCTGTTCTGGATTGCTGTACGCAGCCGAGGTTACTATCTTGACTGGCTACGTGAACAGTGGCAATGCGTGCAGCAATTACATGACAGGACTACTAAGAGGCCACATGTGACTCGGTATATATTTTTGCTATATAAAACTCTTCATAGGGGCTGTATAATCGTTGCAGGACTTACGTGACATATCTGCTGTCTCCCTTAGCGTATTCCTTCCCTGGAGGGAAACAGAACAGGGTGAATGATCGAACACAACACTACCACTCGCAAAAAGCAGTGACCTACAGCCTTGCTCCTGCCTCCCATCTGCTCCCACCCCCTCATTCCCCACACCTCTCCAGGTGTCCTCCCACCCCTCCACCCTCCAACATTCCTCATTAATCCCCAAACCCCCTCCCACCTCGAACTCCCAGTTGCCCCCCTGCAGGCGGAGCCGCTAATAAATCACAACCCGACCCCCCACTCAATTCAACTAAACACTCCAGCAGACACGCCCCCCCACCACCCGCAGACACGCCCCCACCACCCGCAGACACGCCCCCCACACCACCCGCAGACACGCCCCCCACACCACCCGCAGACACGCCCCCCCCACACCACCCGCAGACACGCCCCCCCACACCACCCGCAGACACGCCCCCCCACACCACCCGCAGACACGCCCCCCCACCACCCGCAGACACGCCCCCCACCACCCGCAGACACGCCCCCCCACAGACACGCCCCCACCACCCGCAGACACGCCCCCCACCACCCGCAGACACGCCCCTCCGCCAACACCACCACCACTCACAGAGCTGGGACAGGAATGCCTGGTCCCCCGGGATCTGCCGGTATTTCAGGCTGAACCAGCCCTCGATCACCCCGTGGATGAAAGCGCAGACGGCGAACCAGCAGACGGCCAGCCTGCGGGCCGCCCCCAGCCTCGGGCCCCCCCCGCCGGCCGCTCAGCAGCCAGGTGGCGCCGAGCAGGGCGGCGGAGACGGCGAAGAGGAAGGCGAGGATGCTGCCGACGGTGCGCTCATTGCTGCGGTAACCGGGCAGCCGCAAATCCCGCGGCCAATACGGGTGGGAGACCCCGTCCGAGCCGACGCCTCCCATTCTAGGCGCCGGAATGAGGAGGCGCGGCTCTTGCCGCTAGTTTTATACCCGGCCCGCCCTCCCCGGCTACCATTGGCTGGCCCGCTCGGCCAATCAATTCCGACCCTCCCGCTTCGCCAGGTCGGCCAATCACCGGGGGAGGGAGGGGAGGGGGAGTGTGGCACCTGCCGGCTGGAAAGTGCGGGCGCACGCCCCACGTGGTCGCATGACCTCACCAGCAGGCGGCTCCCTTCCCCTCCACGCGCCACCCTGGTCCGATCCCGCGGATTGGTTCCTGTACGTCGTGTCATTGCAGGGATTGGTGCAGCCAAGTTGAGTGGCTGGGTGGCCGGCGGACCAATCGCAGCCGGATTCACCGCCCCCCCTCTAGCCCCGCCCCTCTGGCCCCAAGGACATGTTTTGAGATGGTGGGACCTAACCTAGGTACTTGGAACTGGGATGGAGACCATTTAGACCCTGGAGCATTGCAAGAACCACACTTTCGCAAGGAACATATGGGAATAAAAACAAAAAGTGCTGGAAAAAAGTTCTGACATCTGTCTAGACAGAAACAGAATTAACATTTCAATTAACATTTTTAAGTTCTGTCGAAGGGTCACGAGGACTCGAAACGTCAACTCTTTTCTTCTCCGCTGATGCTGCCGGACCTGCTGAGTTTTTCCAGGTAATTCTGTTTTTGTTTTGGATTTCCAGCATCCGCAGTTTTTTTTGTTTTTAACATTTCAAGTCCAATATGACTCTTCATCGGGGCTCTGGAGTCAACAAGAACACAAGAGATAGGAGCAGACCATACGGGTTGTCAAGCCTGCTCCGCCATTCCAAATGCTCGTGGCTAGGTAGTCCACCTTGACGCCATTTTTTCCCCACCGCTTCCCCTTTGCACCCACCTCCACCACACTCTCTCAGGCAGTGCATTCCGGATCCTCACCACTCTCCGCATGAAAGAAGTTATTTTTTTCCTCACGTTGCTTTTGCTTCTTTTGCCAAATGCCCCCAATGTGGAGGTGGTGGGGTAGTGGTAACGTCACTGGACCAGTAATCCAGAGACCCAGGCCCACGGCAGCTGATGGAATTTGAATCCAATTCACAAATCTGCAATTGAAAACTAGTCTCGGTGATTGTCATTAAAAACCCATCTGGTTCACTAATGTCCTTTAGGGAAGGAAATCTGCCATATTTACCCACTCTGGCCTACATGTGACACCAGACCCACAGTAATGTGGTTGACTCAGGTAGAAGATGGGATAGCTAACAGGAAACTGAGAGTAGGCATAAATAGGCTATTTTCTGGTTGGCAAGATGTAATGAGTGGTGTCCCATGGATCAGTGCTGGGGCCTCAACTTTTTACAATTCAGGGATAAAGGGATTGAAGGTATTTTGCTAAATTTGCTGATGATACAAAGATGAGTAGGAAAATAAGTAGTGAAGAGGGCATAAGGAGGCAACAAAGGGATACAGATAGGTTACCTGAGTGGGCAAGGATCGGGCAAATAGAGTATAATGTGGGAAAATGTGAAATTGTCCATTTTGGCCGGAAGAATAAAAAAACATTTTATCTAAATAGTGAGAGATTGCAGGGCTCTGAGATGCAGAGGGATCTGGGTGTCCTAGTGCATGAATCGCTAAAAGTTAGTTTGCAGGTACAGCAAGTAACTAGGAAAGCTAATAGAATGTTATCATTTATTGCGAGGGGAATTGAACACAAAAGTGGGGAGGTTATGCTTCAGTTGTACAGGGCAATCATGAGAATACATCTGGAGTACTGTGTACAATATTGGTCACCTTATTTGTAAATGCATTAGCAGTTCAGAGAAGGTTTACTAGACTAATACCTGGATTGGGTGGATTGTCTTATGAGGAAAGGTTGGACAGGTTAGGCTTGTATCCACTGGAGTTTAGAAGAGTAAGAGGCAACTTGTTTGAAACATAAGATCGTGAGGGGTCTTGACAGGGTGGATGTGGGGAGGATGTTTCCTCTTGTGGGAGAATCTGGAAGTAGGGGCCACTGTTTAAAAATAAGGCGTCACCCATTTAAGACAGAGATGAGGAGAAAATTTTTCTCTCAGAGGATTGAGAGTCTTAGGAACTCTCTTCCTCAAAAGGCGGTGGACGCAGTGTCTCTGAATGTTTTTAAGGAAGAGCCAGATAGATTCTTGTTAAGGGGGTGAAAGGTTATCGGGAAGTAGGCAGGAATGCGGAGTTGAGGTTACAATGTAGTCAGGAGGTTACAATCAGATCAGACATAACCTTATTGAATGGCGGAGCAGACTCAAGGGGCCGAATGGCCTACTCCTGCTCCTAATTCATATGCCTTCCCATTCTCAATCGTTTCACGAGTGGAAACAGTGTCTACCCTGTCCTAGACCCCTCATGATTTTGAAAACCTCTACCAAATCTCCTCCCAATCTTCCCTTCTCCGGGGAGAACAGGCCCAATCTATCCACAGGAGCTGAAGTTCCTCATCCCTGGAACTATTCTGTCTCTGACGGCTTCACATCCCACTTAACACGCGGTGCCCAGAACTGAATATAATACTCCAGGGATATCCTTCCCAGGAGGAGACAGTGGCATAGCAGAATCATCACAGGACAAGTGGCCCAGGCTAATGTTTGGGGGGGGGGGGGGGGGGGGGGGGGGACACGGGTTCAAATCCCACCACGGCAGCTGGTGGAATTTAAATTCAATTAATAAAATCTGGAATGTACTGCCTGAGGGTGTGGTAGGGAGATGCTGAAAGGGGATAGTGTGGGGGAAATTGGAGCGTTGCAGAATGTATCATTCTAAATATCTATCATTCTGGATTAAATGAGTAAATTCCAATAAAAGAGTAAGACTAAATTTCCAAAAAGGGAGAATCTAACCATCTCCCCTTGACATTCACTGGCATCACCATTGCTGCATCCCTCACTATCAACATCCTAGGAGTTACCATTAACCTCAAGCCAAACTGGACCAGCCATATAAATACTGTGGCCTAAGTTAGGCTGGCTCGGGGTAAGGCTACTCCGACACAATGCATGCCCGTTAACTCAGCAGGGGGCCACCACTCTCACTGGACACGTGCGCAGAACTCCTGCCAGAAGGCATTGCGAACGGATGCATGCGAGGTTTAAAATAAAAACAAAATACCGGAAACAGCAACTGTGGAGAGAGAAACAGAGTTAACACTTCGAGTCCGTTGGACTCTTCTCCCGAGCTACAGGGAAGTAGAAATGTGATGGAATTTATACTGTTTAAGAGAAGGGTGAAGCTGGATAGATGGTCAGTGACAGGTGGGAGTCATAGTCATAGAGATATATAGCACAGAAAAAGGCCCTTTGGCCCATCATGTCCTTGCTGGCCATCTATTCTAATCCCATTTTCCAGTAATTGGCCTGTAGCTCTGTATGTTATGGCGTTTCAAGTGTTCATCTAAATACTTCTTAAATATTGTGAGGGTTTCTGCCTCTCTCACCCCCTCAGACAACGTGTTCCAGATTCCAACCACCCTCTGGGTGAAAAAAAATTTCCTCAAATCCCCTCTAAACCTCCTGCCCCTTAGTTTAAATTTATGCCCCTCCTGGTTATCGACACTTC